>JAPQRQ010044063.1:0-14649 GCA_037367365.1 Apogon talboti | reverse complement strand
TCCATCCATCCATCCATCCATCCATCCATCCATCCATCCATCCATCCATCCATCCATCCATCCAGGTAGTGCTTCTTTAAGCCTTTTTTTTTTGTTTTATTTTTATACTAGATTGATGTCCTGTCCAGACTACTCCAGATATTTTGCAAAATGTATATGTTTCCCCTGTGTTTGGACCTCTTGTCCACATGTAATTGATATTTTAAATCACAAAAACACACATTTTTAAGAACACTTTCCATGTATGTCTATGTGTTCAGGGAAGACAGAGATTGGAAAGTGATGCTGTCACATCCCATTTTACTCATGTCTGCTTGTGTAAGGGAGCCGCACCTGAAACATCAAATCCACGTGTATAAATCAGTATATGACCTGCAGTGGATCAAGGTCAGTACGGATACCTTTGGGAGACGGACTACACCGGCATTATGGGCAAATCCACATCATGTAAAGAATATACTTCGACAAGTTGTACCAAAACTTAAATATATAACTGAACTTGTTGTTGCTGCTTCACCTTCACGGTAGATTAAAGCCTCTGCATCTGCTCTGTTCAGTATTATCCACAGTTTGAGGTCCAAAACTAACTATGATTCCTCTGTGCATTTGTACCGACTCAGGGTCTTACAGATATTCTGTAAAATTAATACTGTATGAATAGAAAATATTGTTTTAGGAAAGTATCCTTATTAGTGTGAAATGAAAAGAAATCCCCATTTCAGAATTAGTCTCTTGTTCATATTCCTCAATAACCTAATAAATATTGCTAATATTGTCCACTACAACCTATAATAATATGATTTTTTTCACCAAATCATGCAGCTCTAATCTGTACAGTATGATCTGTAGGACATACAACAGTCCGTCATTTATAATGGTATGTGGTTGTGGCATATTTCATTTTCTGTCTTTTTTATATTTGTATTTTATCAAAAAAATGTAAGCATCTCAAAGTTAGCGTATCGAGAAGTTTTAATAATATTTCAATGGATTGCTCAGGCCTATTAGTACATTTTATTTGCTAAACATAGCACTTGTCCACTTGATGTTATCATCCTTTAAAAATTTTGGCAACATGTTTCACAAAGTCTGTGTATTTGTCTTCACTGTGATTCTGAAAGATGTTTGGTGAGATAAATGCAGTGAATATATAGGTTCTAAAGTAAAGTACAGTACTGAAATAATTACTTTGTAAGTATTTATGTGTGTCACAGACAGATAGTGCCACATCTGCCCAAGCTGTGCTACGTTTGTACATGTCCTACACCATGCAGTTATGTAATTTTGCACTTGTTTTTATGTCCATGAGTTAAAATGGTGTCTAATGCCCAGTAAATATATGTGCGTGTGTGTGTTTGTGTGACCGAAAGCACAACGTTGTGTCATTTTTCTCAGTCGGGGATTAAAGGTTTAGAGCAGAGGGGAAATGAGAGCCACACTAAGCAGCACACTACTCCAGCACGTGAGGGTGTGTGTGATTTTCTTTGCATGTTTGTGTTGTGATATAAGATGGAAAGCAGACCTCAAAACTTAAATTCTCAGTGAAGGATTGGCATTAATTCAATGTTACCAACTTTCAAGGATGATTGTTCTTGTTATGAGTGATATGATACTAAATGGACATGCTGTTTCCTTCCAGAGTTATATGTTTTTTTTACATTTTGTGAAAGGTTTTTGCATATTACTCTGGTCATTTTAGTTTAATGTGAACAAGGTTCAGGCTGAACAGGTTTTACTGTATTTCTAATGATGTATTAAAACGACCTCTGTCCGCGCCTGCATTTTTAGCCGAGTTTCAGAAATAATCTCTATGATGCTAACCCATGTGAAACACAAATCACATGACTGGAGGCTGATAATGTCGCTAGATGTTTTTATTGTGGTAAAAATCACAATTTAACTGAACAGCAGCTGCTAACAGATGCAACAAGATTAGAATCACCTGTGACTCGGTATCCATTGAGTATCCTAATTTCATTGTACACACAATGACAATAAGGCCTATTCTATTCTATTTTATTTTATTCTGTTCTATTCTATTCTATTCTATTCTATTCTATGTTGATTTAACTGGTGGTCCAGGTTGATGCCTTGTGATATGAAGTGAATGTCACTGAGACAGTGACTCAGACAGTGAATTTGCGGCACCTTTTTCTTAGCGCTTATATCTATCTGTTGTATAGAACTCTTCTTTAAGATGTCTTGTATGAAGCTAGATTTCTCAGGTGGTCGGTTTGTGGCCTAAAAGTGGTTCTTGAAGTATGTGGTTTTAAAGAAAATGATTTTAATTGTTATATTGGGAGATGACAGACAAGTGACAACTTTATCATATATAGGCAAGGTGCAGTGCAAATATAACCCTGAATGTGTTAAATCTACAAGCATTCACAATAAAAGGGACTAAAAATAAAGTATATGATGGATTAGAACTAAAATATCACAACTCAAATGTCATTTAGTACTGAAACACACTGTTTTCAAATAGCAATGTGTATTATCTGTAAGCATTTGAGAGAAAGCGTGATTGATTATATTGGTGATTAAACTGGGGTAGCATGTGACTGGTGGGTGACCTAGCAAGTTGGCAGCCTTTAGGGCAATAACTTATGACACACATACACCGTGAAGCATATTCATGCTTATGTACATTTAACACTTCAAGCTATGTACTTTCAAATAGCTTAACAAAACATTTTTATGTATCTGTGGATGTATATGTGGCTCTGGAATTTAATATAAGAGACTGCACGGGCATGAATACCATTAAAAACCTCTGGAGGTTGAAGCAAATGAAGACGCATGGTCGCAACAAATCTACTTGTATTTTTGCAGCGGGAGAGACATAAAGCAGGCACCGACAATGTGAAAGACTGGTGAAGAGCATGACAAGACGCCTGATAGCTGTGATTGAAAACAGAGGCTTTTCCCATCAAATACTGATTTCCGAACTGCTCTTAAGTTAACACAATCATAATGGGATGTTAAAAATGAATATAAACCTTTGTACTTTGCATTAAAACACTATATTACCTGAGAGTGGATGTTATTTTCTACAAATAAATGCTCTTTATTTGGAATTTAGCAGGAATGTTGTCAGAGGTTTCTGGAATAAATGGAAATTGTTAATTTTACCAACACACATACCTAGAGACAGTAAAGCCAGTAGTCTCTTAATTTCTTTCCAGAGCTGTATGCTGTATGTGTGAAGAAGTGGGTGTAAGGAAAGATGTAGCTGGGTGTCTTTGTGTCAGAATGCAGTACAGTATGTGAGGTGAGTCCTCTCGTTAGCAGCCAGGCTCAGAAAAGCATGGATCATTTGTGAATGTGTGTGTGTGTGTGTGGCAGGACTGACGGCAGCGGTACACTTTATTAGAAGATGGTGAAGACAGCCATGTCACCCTAGGGAATCACAAAAGTCATAAATGAACAGATATACTGCTGTTTTTAGACACAACAGGGTCTGAGCTGATGAGGGGGAAGCATTTCTTCACAAGTTCATCAATTATTTGACCACATAAAAATATAAATATCATCATCTTTGTAATTTAAATATCATTTTTAAACATATAATTGGAGGTTTGTCTTTGACCTGTATGTGTAGACGAACAATAGAGAAAAGTATGTTCTTGTAGGTTTATGCCCTGTTAAGACTCACTCACTGTCCATGTGTCAGTCTGTGTGTGTGTATGTGTGTCTGTGTGAACATATTATAAAATGTCAACATGCTTTAGGGTGTGTGTTCATCCTGGTGGGCTATCATGTGTAAATAAGAAAGTGTTTTTAAAGCATAAGCAGGAAAGGAGGCTCATGCGTGAATCGTGTGTAAATGTGTGGTATGTTGCCAACAAAGGGAAAGCGGTGTGTCCTCGGTAGGGCTGGGCAATGTAACAAATTAACGCAATTAAAGCTGCAAGAGATGAAATCAGGAGAAACGCGCAGTTCTCACTGTCCAAATTAGAACACTAAAATACATATAGAGGATGACCTGATGTTTTTTCATGCCGTTTTTTCATGTTGATAATCAGAACTTATATAGACCCTGAAAAAGTTGACTTGATTATGATGTTTACATTCGTCACGTTTGAACGGAATGAATAATTTTGACATGGGCAGAACAGCAGTAGAAGAAGAACAAACAGTGACTTCCGATGTAAACCAACACTGCTGTGTGTGTTTATCTCTGCTTTTATGGATCAACAATTGGCATAACACACCTGTCTCGATCTGAAGGAAATTTTTACCCGTAGGAATATGATCCAAAATCGTGGTTGATCCAAGATTGGCGTGTTTACATGAAGCATTTTATTCTGGTCAGGCTTTTAGCTCAGTTACTTTTGTCCACGTAAACATGACTACAGTTTGTGGTAAGGATTGTGAAATGTGGAACAGCTCAGTGGGCTGCATTTCTTGTAGCATATAATACACATAATTAACACCAAAACAGCCATCACCTCGAATTATTTGAGAGTGATGTGAAAAAAGTATTAAAAGAGATACAATACAATAAAATACAATAAGTATAGTTTTGATTAATGTGAAATGGTAAAAATGAGACTACTACTTCCGTATTGTTCTATAGCAATTCAAAGGCATTTAAATGGTTATTTGTTGTTATAAATTCTGCTGTACATACTGTATAATATATTCAATATGTGAACATGTTTGGTGGTTCTTCATTTCATGTAAAATTATTTCTATTTTTTAACAAATAATAAGGCACTTTTGTGCTTAAGCCAAGTGCCTCTTTTTTCTTGCTATTTTAATGTGCAATGCATTTGTTGTAAGATTTGCAAATTGCATGAAGTCATGTGTGTGTGTGTCCGTGTTAAAGTTGCCTCAAAACATTTGGGATCATTGGCTTCGTTAGAGCGCCGTCCCATCATAGTGAGTCATTTCCTCTCTTCCCTGAGCTGTCACTCCTCTTCATCATTATCATGTGTTAAATATAGACTCTGTATAAACATAGAAAACATGCTCATCCATAAACTATATCTTAGCTTGTGAAAAGATACAAACTTTTACTTACAACACTTATTTATAGCAGCAAACATACAATACTATGGTTTCACGTTGTTAAATAGATGTATAGCTCGAGCAGAGTCAAACAGTTTGTGAGCATATGGATATATTGTGGATCATATTTGGAAGAAAACATTGTCTAAGTTCATATCTTTGCACTGAAGCCACATTAATCAACATTGTTTTTGGAAACAGTGTGCATTAAGAACTGTCAGTGAATGTGAGCTTCATCCCCATAACAGGAAATAATCACACACAAATCTGCAGAAGATTTTTCAAGATTTGCATGTACATAACCGCGCATGTCTGAGTGTTATGCAAGTGTTTGTGTATTTTAAACGGAGCCCAGGGGCTTAATAGGTTTTTAGGCCGCGGGGTGACAAATGCCCAGATGTCAGGAGGCCTGTTGAACCGACTGCTTAGCACCCAAAGGCCCTGGGACCGCAGACACTGCAGCAGGGAATGTGGGACACAAACACACAGACACTCTGTCAGTCTATTTTAAACACACACTCATTCAGCTAAACACACTCTCTTTTCCACAAACGCCGTAATTGCAAAGCTTTGCTTTGCGAAACCACACTTTTTGGAAACGTCGGTAACAGAGCAGAGGACATTTAATGAATGCAGAGTTAAGTTAAGTCTTGTTCAGCAGACCAAAGCACTGAAAAGACAGTGTACTGCTCAACTTGACCTAATTTGGCGTCTGTTCAGTTCAAACTCATTTAATTCATTCTTACTTATTTGAATCAAATTTATGCATAATGTGAAGCATTTATTAGTTTAAGGTTGTTATCATTGGTCACATGAAATATCATACAAGCAACTTTTCACTGTATTTATGTTTAGATGCAAATACTCTTATGTTTTCATTTTCCACACAGAGTTCTTGTCTCTTTTTCATTTTTAGATGTAGGCAATAAACACTTTGTTAGGGCCCTATCCACACTGTGAATTAATTTTCCTAAATAAAATAGAGGTGTGTTCTTTAGAAGTGTTTATAAAAGCTCAACAACACTGTGGGAAATATAGGGGAGAGGCCTTGACGTATCAACAATACATGAAAAGATGAAAATGATGTAAGATGCAACGTGACATAACAACTTGAAAATTATTTGATAAGACAAAAATGACCTAAATTACTGAAAGCATAACATAAAGAGAAGACACACCCTGTAAACAGACAATGGAACATGTGTAACAGGTATTTGCAAATGTAATAATGAAAGTAGTAGTAGATTGAATGAACAGGAAATGTGATGAGGAGATTATCTGTTGTAGCTTAGTAGGTTTATGGTTTAAATCTCTTTGTAGTTTTCTCTGTTTATAGCAGGATGAACTGCATGTGTGAAGACTCATCACTTCAGTCTGCTGTGTTTGTTTGGCTGAAATCCTCATATCAAAGATTGCTTTGGATTAGATGCCTGTCTCAATGTCAGCTGAAGGAAAACAATACGTCACTGGAGCTACAATGTGATTCTGCAACTTGTATCATCTTTGTTACATTTTGTTTGAGTTGGTTCAGATATTCAAATACGCTACACAGGAGTGATCTTAAATAAATATTTAATTTGCAAAATGTAAAAATTTCCCCTGGAATTTCCCCATACAAAACGTCTGTTTTCTGGGTTTGATATTTAGTGACATCTAGGGATGAACTTGCAGATTGCAATCAACTAAATAACCCCCACTCAGTCATACAGTGGCCACACACACACACACACACACACACACACACACACACACACACACACACACCCCCACACACACACACAAAAGAAACAAAAAAAACATAGAAGTCCCTCATTAGATCCCTGAAACATTTCAATGCACTAATGTGCTCAGCTCTGAAAGACCTAATTGTGCCTCACAACCAAAAAAGAAAACTTCACAAACTGCATCCAGGTTTACTTGTGATACAGAGAGTTTCTAAAACTAGACGGGGTGGCACAGCCTTCAGATATCAAGTTCCTCTGTTATGGATCCAGTTTCAGGAGGCAGACATCTTCTCTACCTTTAAAACTAGACTTAAAACTACTTCTTGACATCTTATATGATGACCTTGAATCATCCCTTAGTTCTGCTGCATAGTCCAAGGCTGTAGGGGGACAGTGATGCTCTGAACATCTCGCCTCCTCCCTCTCCTTTCATATAGTTATATTTGTCAACATTATATCATATGTGTGACGTTTGAGTCTTCCTATTCTTGTAGCTTTTTCCTCTCTGTCCTCTTATCAGGAGCTTTATGTTCCTGTTGGGTTGTTCTAGCCTCAAACCTGCTTGGTGTGTGACAGCAGTGATCAATATTTGTGTTGTTTGTTGCTCTTTATGTTTTTCTTTTCTTGCTCCTCTTTCCACTCACCCCAACCGGTCAAGACAGATGACCGCCTACCCATAACCCAGTTCTGGCTCTTCTATAAAGAAAGTTTTTCCTCTTCACTCTGAGCTTGCTCTTGGAGGTTTTGTCGGGTATCTTCTCTGTATAGTATTTTTAAGGCCTTGACCTGAAATGTGAAGTGCCTTGAGATAATTATTATTATGAATAGCACTATAGAAATAAAACTGAATTGAATAGAACTGAAATAAATGACTACATGAGGTCAGATATCTCTTTGGGTTTGGACGGGGCCTATGATGCTGCTATAGATCGCAAAAGTGAGACGTTGAGAAACTCTAAAGTATGGATTACAATTTTAGCAGAAAAACCAACCCAAGTCCTCTACATAGAAATCCTATATTGTGGCTGTTATGTGTGAAACTCAGACAGAAATGGAGTTGGCGAACGTCCACAAACAGCCAGCTCACAGCACAAAAGCGACTCCAACACAAACTCCCCTGAAAGAACACAAGCACATGTGATCGTAGAATAGTGAGCAGAGAAGAAACCTGACAAAACCTGTGGCAAGAGAGGAAAAACTTACTTTACAGAGGAAAAAACCTCCAAAAGAGGCAGAGTAGGCCTCTGCCAGTCGCAGAGAGTGGAAAGAGAATAGAAAATCACAGAGAAAGAGGAACAGACAACACAGACACTGGACGACACAGTCAGATTGGAGTCCAGAACGACACATCAGGAACGTAGAGCTCCAGAGACATCTGCAGAAAGGAACAGGAAGAGAAAAAAGTACCGACTACAAGAGATGGAAAACACAAAGTTAGTTTGTTAATGGTGATATACAGTATAAAATACGTGGAAGGCAAGAGAGAGATGGAGAGGCTCTAAGTACGTCACAGATGTTGAATCAAACCTTAATATATGTGGCATTACATTAATAATAAAACATATTTGTAATTAGGTACATAAAGTGATAGAACAATTATATAGCTGATCAGTAGCATTCACAAATTACAGTAAATGTTTCAATGAGTCATGATATGTTAAAGGTATAAAGTATGCTTGAACATGTAATGTTTCAGACTATAGGCGTCCATGTATTCTATGTATTTTTTATTTTTTTTTTAAACTGTTGGTGTTTCTATTCATTGCGCTGCTCCTTCACCTTGTTTTACATACAGCACATCCTGCTGCCGTGACAACTGTGGCCATGGAGACTTGAGGAGTATCTGAGGAAAAGACTCAACAGAGGAGAGAGAGAGAGAGAGAGAGAGAGAGAGAGAGAGAGCGAGAGGATGACGAGGAGGACAGAGAGGAACAGGAAATTGAAAAAAGAGCTGCAAGGGCAGGAAACTGGTCAAGAGAGGGCAGAGGGACGAGGAAAGTGGGAAGAGGACAAGGAGGAGATAATGAGAGGAAGGAAAAAAAGGGGGATGGCAGAGGGAGGGAGAAGAGGAGAGGTTAAGATTGTAGATGAGAGGTGAGATTAAGGAGGAGGAGAAAGGGAAGAAGTAAGGAAAGGAGGGAGGAAGACGGAGAGAAGAAAAGGGAGAGAAATGTGCTTTATTCTTTTCAGTCTGATTAAATCACTGCTAAATCACTTTGATGCGTGCAGACTGACCATACATCACTGTTTTATTGAATTGCCATCGCTGACGCTGCTGCCGTTCTCAGTCTTAATACCAAATGTGGATTAGTAAGTAGTCACTGGTGGCCGTCCAGTGTTGACGCTGGCTGTTTAGACAGAGATTGTAGCCGTGCTTTCTCTTTTGACATCAGGATTATGAATAACCACAACTAAAATTAGGCACAAGCGAGAGTCTTATGGGCTTATTTGGAAAAACAGTAAAGAGAACAGGAAGGCAAAGAGTAAACATGTTTTTGTCTTAGAAAACTTTGAGTTTTCATGCTGAAAATATTAAAGTTTTGCTGTTATACTGAAAAACAATGGTCTTAGCCAGTCGTTTCATATTTTCCTTTAAACTTATATCATTTTTATACCTAAAATTAACATGTATTTTGAAAACTTGATACAAAAATGAGTGATTTCTTTCACTCTGTCAATAACTGAAGTTTCCTTTCTGTTTTTTTGTCAACTATCAGCTTTACAGTCATTGTAGCACATTGGCCCTGACTGTAACAAACAAATAACCTTGTTTTTTTATGTCTTTTATGTTTCTGTCTTCATTTATTCTGTTGAGCATTTAAGAAATATCAAGTTTAGTGATTCTGTACCAACATTTTTAGTTACCTGAATGAAACTACAGGACAAATGAATGATGCTTCATGGATCCATAAAGAAAAGGTAATAGCGTAAAGAATTTCTCATTGACTTCATAGATCTATAAAAATGGATCTATGGGGTGCTTTTTAAAATTGAATCAGAAAAGAAAGGCTTTATTTTATTCAAATTACTGTTGAAAGAGCATACAATCCTACTTTTGACCAAGTTTGTTGTTCATAAGTAGAGCTGATCCAACTTTCTAAATCTGCGGTATAGCAAGGTAACCATAGCAACAGTGATGTTTTACACAAAGTCATAAGTTAATCTGTGATCTTCATTAGAGCACAGTTCCCTTTCTTCTGACATTTTTTTAGTGTTAAATCTGAATTTACAGTGTATTGTAATGTCAGTACATCCATTCACGCATGAGAAAAGAACTTCCAGAACACATTTTTACCAGCTTTATTATTTAATTTACAATGGAATATATGATATGTTAGTTAAAGTTCTTAACATCGCAGATGTTATTATTGATATTTATGTTGGATTTATTAATAGAGACAAACAGGTTATATTTGCTTGTCTGCTTTGCAGATTAAACAGAGCGGTGAGCGTCTGTACCTCTGACTAAGCTCTTCCCTTTGTATTTGGACTGTTGACTTTAATCACAGGTAATGAGCAAACAGATTAGGTTTGGCTCATTGAGATGTAAGAATAAGAAAAGCCTTCATATTACGTCCTATTGATACATATCACACAGCATTTCTCTCATTCACTCATGCACATTAAATGCGGGGAGAGTTTCCTTTAATAATTAGCCGTTAATACATACATTGTTCTCATTTGTATTCATATCTGATTTAATCTACATGAATCATGATACTGCAGGACAGGCGGCTATTTTCAGAGATGAGAGAGATGTGGAGATGAAGGAAAAATAGGAGAGAAAAATCAGGAGTTCAGCAGAGACAAGGGACACCAAAATGGAAAGACAAGAGTGAAGCAGACATGCTGTAGAGGAAAGGCGGGAGGCTGACAATATAAATCACATCTATGTGTCTCCTTTCCTTGTTTCTACTGTGTGCTTCAAGAACAAGTAGGATCATTGACAGTACCTTTTAAAAAAGATGTAAAATAGAAACTTTACAGTCCCTTTAGTGGAATAAATGTTGGATAAATAATGTGATGCATCATTTTTCAGGGTGATCCTTTGATAGCAGGTAGCAATAGCACTGGACAGTTTAAAAAGTCCTAAAATATCATAGAAATGTCAGTTATAATGAAGCTGTTGGGTTTCGCTGTGTTCTTTCTGTATACAGAGATAGAAACAGTAGGTGTGTTTTCATTCAATTTCAATTTGCACATTAAAAAGCCAGGTGGAAATTAAAATCCCACCTTGAAACATTAAAAATAGCTTTGTTTAGCCTACACATAGACACATAATGAGTGATGGTTTCTGTTGTTTGTCAGTAACATTGTTGTATTTTGCCATAATGAGTAAATAAAATGATTTCTATTTTTCATTGTTTCAGACAAACTCTTGCAATGTGTTTATCACTCATGATGACAAAGGGTGAAGAACAAAAAGAGGCTTTATAAAAGTCTTTTGCATCACTTACTAAGAAATATTCTGCTCGTCCCACTGTTTAGATGATTAGTAGTAGAAGTGAAACTAGTGTCCCTTTGGTTCAGGCCTTTATCTCCTTTGTGGCCGTCGTTC
Organism: Apogon talboti; assembly: GCA_037367365.1. Classification (NCBI taxonomy): domain Eukaryota; kingdom Metazoa; phylum Chordata; class Actinopteri; order Kurtiformes; family Apogonidae; genus Apogon; species Apogon talboti. Next base: position 3,354 of record JAPQRQ010044063.1, on the reverse strand, counting down.
TGAGGTAACTAGCAGCACATCTGCAGCCTTTCTGGCCCTCATTAATCTCATTAGCTTGTGTTCCCATTGGTCCTAATGGGAGCTGATTAGCCTGCTCCTGGCCTCCTGGCTGATTCTCTGATTCATGGACACATTCATATTCATATCATTGAGCATTAAAGATCACTCAGCTGTATCTACAGCCTTCTTTAGCAGGAATTTGCACCATAAACCTATATGTCTAATGTTTGTACAGTCACCTATTTAAGAAATTAACATTTTAAACACTTAACAGGAAATTCATATGCCAGTTTTTACCCTAATATTTCTACATGCACTGATTTTTTTGGTCTATGAACATGTTGCAGGATGTACACTGTTGCCAAAGTAGGAGCAATGTGACAGTGTGATTTATTCTTAATAGACAAAGTGTAAGTGGTAAGATTTTGGTGCAACATCATCTGTATTTTGGAAGGAAAATAAGAAATCTACATTTTAGGGAGAGAAAATGCTGTTTACATACGACTGAGGGTACTAAATGTTGAGATATATCTGTGTTAGTTGGCATTAGACCAAAATAGAAATAACATCAGACAGTTCAAAGGTTATGTTGTAAATCACTGAAAAGGCTTGTGTTTTATTCAGAATAAAGTCCTAATGACTTCCTGTTTACATCATGTGACTCTGATTTACATCATCACAGCTCTTGGTCACAAACTGAGCATTATGGAATAGTAAATACCTGCTTGGTTGAGGGCTGGCCTAGCTTACCGTACACACACACACACACACACACGCCCTCACACACACACACACACACACACACACACACTGGATTCACCCACATAGCATTGAGTGGTATGTCTGCTCATATTATCATCACTGTGGGCAGTGACATAGAGTGAACCTGCTCTGTGTGTTAGGCAGCAGGTCAGGCATGATGCTACTGCACTTCTCTCCAATCGATTATAGGCACACATGCACACACACACACATGTTTATATAGTGTGTATGAATTGCATGCACATACATTTTTGCTAATACCTCAACCAGCAGACACACACATTCTCCTTTTAAGTTATGTATAAACATTGGTGGTTTATCATAACACTCTAGCTGTTAGCAGATACAACGTTTTAGTTTTTAGCTCCATTTATTCTTTATAGTCTTCATGTTCCTCTTTCTAAACTTATTAATACTGTGTACTGCTCAGTCCTGCTGGATTATTTGTTGAGTGACTGAATTTGTGTCACTTATCGAGCCATTTAAAGAAAGGTCAGATGAGCCTGGTTGAATAATTTGCCTCACAAAAGTCAGTAACGTATTTATTTAGTGGTTAGTTTGTCGTGTAAATAGTTGTTTGTTAGATTGATGTGTGTTGTTACTGTTTAACTAATGGCCCTTTCAGACCGATTTGTGCTGAACTTGCTGCTGGATTCAGCACATTATTTTGGGGAGTTGGAGAGTTTTCAGAGCCTCTACTAGGACTATGTCACTGCTTCTACTACTAAACTTTTCTGTAATAAAATATTGTTTATTAATATTATGCCTCTTTTTCATCAGTTAAGGAATCAGATATAACAGTATTGTATATAAGTCCAGTACTGACACAAACAGCTGGATTGGGAACCAGTGACAGTGGCTCAGATCCAAAGGGAGATGATGTTGCAAAGATGTTTGCATGATTATTTAAAAAAGAAAAAAAAGGTACTGTATGGTGTTGGGGTCATTGGTTTGATCCCATCATGTCTTGTTTCTATGTGGAATTTCCATGTTCTTCCTTCATCTGCATGGGTTCTCTGGCTTTCTTCCACCATACAAAAACATGCACCTCAGTACATTAAGTAACCATTAGTGCACTGCAATAAAGGACTTATCCATGTCTCTTCCACCCAAGAGAGAGATATTGCTTATTAATTAAACACTGCAGGGGTGGATCTGCAGAAGGTCAGCTGTCACACCACTGTAGAATCTTGCTCCCTTGTACTTCCCCCTAACTTCCGTGTTCTTACAACTGTACTTATAAAAACAAACCACCATGTCCATCAGCTTCACAATGCAGTGAAACAAACAATAAATGGATCAAAGATATTTCATAAAATGTTTTATTCTTCTCCACCACATCTTAGAGGAACAAATACATATGTGTGGACATTAGAACTTTACTAAACCAACCAACAAAACCTGGGCCGGGAGTTTTACTCTGGACTATAGTTGACCATATGGTGTCCAAACGTTAACGCCTTCAATAGCAATTATTCACATGAAGACTTAGAACTCAGAGACAACACCGTTTCTTTTTCTCTTTTAATAATATTTTTATGCACAAATCAACATTTTTCCATAAACTTCCCCATTATGTCATGATTGACAATTTACCTATCAATCAGTTTTTCTTGAAACTTGAAAGTCTTGTTCTGTCATCCTCAGTAAATTACAGCTCTGTGAACATTGACGATGGCGTCTATAAACAGACAGTTGGCTGGTTGCAGTGGCAGATCTAGAAAATATTACATACGGTGGCAAAGGAGTGGCAAGAGCTCTAGGCATTAGCTGTCCTCAGTGCAGTTTATGAAAATCCCCTGCATCTAAATGCAGTCAACTAAATATCCACTGAAACACTTTAAAACTATTTATTGTATCATTATTCCTTGTAAGAAAACAAAGACAGTACTTAGGCTTAAAGAAACAGGTTCTTCAAAATAAGTACAGAAAAAGAGCTTAAATTCCAGTACAGGATGATATGAGCCATCTCTTTTAGGAGAGTTTAAAACGTCCTGCAAGTATTAATACACGTATTGAACCATGACCCTTCATCACCTTTAGCATACATTCAATTCGCTATAAAGTTACTTTAACTTTAATTTTGTGTGTCAAAATGTCACCTGGGGAAACTGACTTCTCCTTCAGAAAGAGACCTAAGATTATATCTACAATAAAAATTTTTTGGTGAATTCACCTTTTATTTCAATGTAATGAGAGGTTTTTGGATAGACAAGTGAATAGTATAATTTTAATGACATGATGACATTCTGTCGTGGTTTAGAGACAGATGTGAAAAGGTTGATCTGATCCATGGCATCCAAGGAAACGACGAGTTTACCGGAGTTTAGGAAAGTGTACAGTGGTTCCAGTCTTCCGAAGCCAAAGTCCAGCGTACAGAGGCTGAGTGAATGTGGTCTGGACTCTGTGGATCAGAGTCATGGTTTCAGAGATGTTGTAGAAGGACAGAATACCTGCTGTGTGATCCAGGTACACTCCTATTCTGGAGGAAACTGGACCTGGGACAGCAGACTTGAACCCGTTGTACCAAAATGCAGGAGTGTTTTTGTCACAGAATAAACCCCAAGATTTGTCACTGAATCCAAATCGATA
>JAPQRQ010044027.1:0-19468 GCA_037367365.1 Apogon talboti | reverse complement strand
TCCCCCACCCTCCCACCCACACACACACACACACACACACTCACACCCCCCCCCCCACACACACACACACACACACACACACACCAACTTTTGAGAAAAGTCTGGGCTCCCTAATTTGTCCATCCCAGCACCTGTTCTCAGCAGCAGTGGTGGTGCAGAGCTCTTGCCTCCCCTACTGTTTAGGGGTTTTCTAAAAATAACATCTGGGTAGGGCTGCTGTAGCCGGCAGGCAGGGAAAACAGGAAAACAGGGGAGTCGGGGGGGGCTATTGGCTGCCTGTGTATTCTATTAGACCATGAGGGAATGTTCATTGTTGACTTGCGTATTCCCTGCTTGCTTTGCTTTGTCGTGGTTGTGTACAAAGCGCCGGACCTATATATTTAGCAGCCGTGATTCATGCTCGACAGATTGCACGGGCACAGAACACAGCATGTTTTAGAGTCAAAGACAGAATACAGGAGCTTTGCATTCCTGTCCACAGAGCAGGGAGCGTCATTATTAGATTATCTCTGCCTATTTTAGCACCTGTTACGTTATATACATACTGGTTTGGTGCTTTAACCCTCAGATGCACAAGGGTCTGTACTCTACAGTCTTCCATAAGAGGGTCAGAGATGACCCATGTTAAAATCAGTATGTTTTTATTCCATTTTTGTCATTATGCTATGCTAAAAATCATCATTTGTATTATATTTTATTCCACAAAAGAACGATTTCATGTTTGAAATATTTTTTTATTTTTGATTAACATTTTTAATGATTTCAATTTTTTTGTTTTTTAATTCAGAAAATTTGAAAAGCATAGTACATATAATATATATTATGTAATCCATTTTGTGAATGAGTGAGTCCTTTGGTTTTGCTGTAGAATGAATCAGTTTCAGATGAAATTCCATTTTGACCCACCTATGGAAGCTTGGGGTAGTAATAGAAAAACTACACCTTCATAAAATCTATAAAACGTAAGTTAAAAATTTAAATAGCATGATGTCAATAATATGTTTTTTGAGAAATACCTGGAATATGAAATAATAATTTTTCATTACAAAGATATTGCAAGAAAATAACCTTGCTGGGTCATTTTGACCCACTTATGCATCTACAGGTTAAAGAAGACATTTTTCATTGTTGAGTTCTAAAGGACACACATTAATGGCATCTTTACAAAGAGGTCTGTGAGTGTTTGTAGTGTCTTTGCAGCCGCTGTGGTAAATTCACGTTGACGTCCTTGTCAGATAATTGTCAGTGTAAGACTCGCTCTTTCATGGCTGGTTTTGAATGAATGTGGCTAAGGACAGACAGACAACCACTATTTTCCTACTCTGGTTCTTTCATTTGCTTTATTAAACACAAAATATATGTCCCAGATATTCCAATGTACAGCTTTGGAAATAATTATTGGGCCACTTATACCATGACACTGAGATTTTGGTGTGAAATATATCAAAATGGTTCTTAAATTACAGCAGTTTATAGTATGGTAAAAATCTGTAAAATACACTTTTGTAGAAAAAATACAAAATGCACACAATTTATAGTCTATGACCCAAATACCATGTGCATCAGCCACAGATATAAGGCTGAAATCATCCAAAGTAACTCACAGGAACCAAGAGAAGATGAGGAGGAGGCAGCCATGTTGGTTCTTCATCAAGAGAATCACTGCAAAGAGACTCAGCAAAACACAGTTTAATACAACCTCCAGAAGGAGATGCAGTACAACTCCACCTAGATCCACTAACGATTGTCAGTGTGATCCACTATTTATTCCCAAAGCTGTGAATACATCCCATGAATCCATCACTCAGCAGAGGGTTCTTTACAGTTTTCATGTCATGGATCCTCACATTGAACACATTAAACCGAGAGGTGGCAGTAAAACCTACTAAACAACTGCATGTAACCTTCTAGATTCTGTCTGTTGTGTTATCACCTGACATCGTCACCGTCCCCGACTCCGATGCCCTGATGGTCACACATTTTTTTGTTAAGTTGCTCCGAGAGGCGTGACTTCCTGTGACTGTTTACATCCAGATCAGAAAGAGGCAGCCTTTGTTTTCCTCAAACACAGCAGCTTCTTTCAGCGTCACGCATCTTCCCTCACAGTTGACCCTCTGTTATTTTATTTCAGACCATTAATGAGCCAAGTAAAACCTTCTTTATGGGAAATGACAACAGTAAAATAGCTCACGCTGTGGTAACTGTTGTACTTGGTTGAACAACAAATTAGATAAGTAGAGACCCCGACTCACCTCCGTTCAGAATTTTTCCACTGCGCTGTTGAGCAGAGATAACTGCATTTAGTTTATCTAGATTGGCATTGGCCACGGGCCCATTTCTTCACGCCTTCCCATTGCAGCCTCTACATCTCACGCTGCTCCAGATTCTTCCATTTTGAGGAAGGCTGTATTGTTTTGACATTTTAAAGACGTTGACATGAACAGTTTGGATGTTGACATAAATGAAGGAGCATCAGAACTCCGACAGATATCTGGATTGTGGATGGATTCCATGAAACAAACAGGCTGAGATTTGTGGATGTAAGAAATGGATTTGTTCTATAGAAGCAGAGCTCACTTGGAGACAACAGATGCTCCCAGTTTCCTGTGGAATGGGATGAAACCAGAGCCTTTGTTACTGAAGACACCCCGGCGCTGAGCTCTGCTGTGTGTCTGGAGTGTGAATAAAATGCCCATTTCTTGTGCCACCATCCATGGTGAGGTTTAATTTTAGCCCAATCACTGCCTCACCATGTGCAAACACCCCTGCAGCTGCTAATGCATATCTGTTATTTTCTCTCACTCTCTCTCTTTCTCTCTCTCATTGCTTTCTCCCACCCCCTCCGTCTTGTATTATTTGGGATTCTGAGGCATCTGAGCGTGGTCTCGTGTTGATCTCGACTGCTGTTTACAGCCGCGTGGAAGCACACTGACCTACGACAAAAGCAACACACATCTCTATTCTCTTAGTAAGTCTACAGCTAACAAAGCAGATCAACACCTCCGCTGTTTATTAACCCAGTCAGGTTACATGCAGTCTGCCGGCTGCCGCGACCTGCAATTAAACAGAGACAGAGTGGATTATATTTCATAACACGAAAGCATGGAATCATGCTTATGACGTGTTCCCTCTAAATAGCAACTAAAATGCAATCATGCACAATCCCCAGCTCCAGTTTTTATTCTCCCAATGAAAGTAATCATCCTTCCAAGGTTTTCATTTAGATTCTGAATAATTGATTTGGCACACGCCTACAGTTGATGCAACTGCTTTTTGCTCAACACAACTTCTCATCCAGGGTTTTCATAGTGCTACAGGTTGTTTTATACAGTAGCCTTGCTGGGAAATGCTAAAAGAATCAAATGGCACTTAATTTCTGAAAGATTGCTTTGTCTGAGTAGTTGTACGTTTTGTAACATCACTGATATTAGAAATAAATAGGAGTAGAAACCTTCTACATGATGCTAGTCCTTTTCATTTTGCAGTTTATGTGTGAAAAACCACTTCACACCATTTTAAATAAGTCAAATTTCTTGGATCATTTCCCCACACGTACACAATACACGTACACATACGTAATTTCTTTTGTGTTGAGACATTTGCAAGTCAAAGATGCTGGAACCAATGTTCTTATTCCACAAAACATGATCTATTTGAGGTGGAAGCAGCGTTAAAAAAACAGGACTAGAATGGAAAGCAGGAGTCTGACGTCACACCATCAGTGTTCATATATTTCTAAACTAAGCCCATAATTCCTCCAGCAGCATCGGGAGAGTCTTATTTACAAGACAAATATTTACACCTGAGGCAGCTCTGATTTCCCTTCCTTCTCACTTTATGCCAAGCGGTCCTTTGCACCAGAAATAGCATCGGCCATGTATGACTCATGTTTTGAGCCTGATGATAAAGGCACAAATAAAGGGGCTCATTAGTCAAGTGCCGCACCTGCAATAGAAGAACGGTTTAGCGAGGCGACTGAGAATGCTTAGTCACCACAAGAATCCTTCACCCAAACTAATTGACCACTTCTGTGTCTTAATGTCACATCTATTTATCTAGCTTTAGTACAGTATATACATGACTGTATGCAACCAGTGCCCTTGCTCCTGTATCTCTTGGCTCTAAGTCAAAGATCTGAAGACCCATTTCTATCTTCTCCGTCCCCAAGAGTCTTCCACCTTCTTTCATCTCCCATACGATCTTTTGCTTTCTTTTATCTACTTGCTCCAGCATTCTATCCACCCTCTTGCCTTCATCTCCATCCCTTCTCTAATCCTCTCCCTGCCCCCATCTTCTCCATCTGACATCCCTTCATTTCTCGGTGAGGCCCCTTCACATCTATCCATGGTCACCACAGCTTTCTCACAAACTGTCCAAAAACTGGAACATTCCTCTAAATATGCCTCAAAAAGCTGGAGTTACATCTACACTTCTCCATGAAGCATCCCCAATTACCCAGCCATCACATTAGCACTGAACCCTCATATCTACAGCTGTCACCCCCCACCCACCCCCTCATTCCCGTTCCATCATCAGCCTTTGCTTCCCAACTGTATCCTGTAGCCGTCCTCATCTTCTTTTTCTCGTCCCAGCTTTGCGTCCAGAGTGGCGCCCCTGACGGAGGTCAGTCTGGTCTCCGTCTAAGCCAAGGTGAAGTGCTTTGAGCGGCTGTCATTGTGCCGTTGTGGTGGGCTAGGAGGAGACGGGAACGAGTGGAGAGAGAGAGAGACTAGAGCTGGAAACGGAGAGAGAGAGAGAGTGAGAGAGAGAGAGAGAGAGAGGAGGACAGTATGTGAGAGTGTGCGCGAGAGCAGGAGGGTAGAAGCAGAGCGAGGAAGCAGCGAGAGAGAGAGAGAGTGGTCCGGCGCTCACCGCTCACATCGCTGGCTGCCTGGCTGGCTCGCTCACTGTTGACGAATGAGCTGTCTACCCACGGGGCTGGGAAACGGCAGCTTGTGACAAGCTGGGGAGAGAGGAACATGAATGTAATGCGTACCTTGCCTCGCTTGCTTGCAGATACCGGCCAGAAGAAGACTCCAGAGAAGAAGGATGGGAGGCGCATGTCGTTCCAGAGACCCAAAGGGACCATCGAATATTCTGTGAGTACCACACCATTCAACTCTGCTCTGCCTGTGTGATGTCGCTTCGTGTTTCTGATGCCTTTCTGTTGCTGCTGCTGTTCTGTGTGTCTGCTGGTGGATACTGTCGTTCTGACTAGCTTCGGTAACACTGTAGCAGCAGCAGTTGTGTTTGTGTGTTGTGAGGCACCGTGTCAGACCATGCTTGGTAGCTCATTAGTGAGGGGGGGGAGAAGCATTTTCTGGGTTTTGTAACACGTGTACCTCATTCTGAAAGTGTTTACATAAGGAGAGCTGTGTGTTTGCAGATGGAAAGCTTATGGAAACAGCAGGTTTTCACTATACAGCAGCGTTAACATTCAGCTCCATTTTGCATGTTTATGTATAGAAAGCAGAGAAATTGTAGCAGCTCCCCAGCAGGACCTGAGCAGGACGGAGCAGCAGGAGCTCTGGCAGGATGTGTATTTGTTTTTCCATGCGTTCCCTGTGCCACAAATCGGTGAGCATTCCACCACAGGGCTCGCTGTACTCGCGAATGACCTTCCAAGTGCGTTGTCATTTCTATTGATTTAGCTGTTGTGTAGGAGAAGGGGAGGGGGGGGGGGTGAGGCAAGAGAGAGGGAGATGGAGATGGAGCGAACGAGAGGGCGGGAGAGGGCTCTGGTTCCCTGGCATGAACTGAAAATGGAGCTCGTCTCTGCTTTGCCTGGTTGTGTTCTTCAAATGACCCTCAAATCCAGCTGCAGACGGGCTGCTTTCCCTCGCTTCTCTCCGTGGCAACAGTGAGGAGTGGGATTTCTGTGGCTCGGCTCCGACTGTCTGCCTGTCTGCTGAGGAGAAAGGAGGAGATGGAGGAAGCAAGGACAGAGGAAAGGAAGGAGGGGAGGGAGAGAGGGAGGGAGGGAGGGAGGGCTTGTGGTGTCTCTCTGACATTCCACTCTTTTCCTCTGAACTCTTCTTGCTCCTTTTTATTTAGCGTCTTGTTCTGTCATCGGGTCTATTGAAATACTGTTGGATTCTCTGCGATTGGCTCCCTTCCCCCCATCTCTAACACCTCGGCAACACCGACACCACCTCCAACGCGTCAGTCATTTAAGACCTGCTGACTGACAAGGCCCTTGTTTACTTGTAGGGGCTTGAACCACCTAAACCGTTACAACAGGAGGTTTGACACAAAGAGTCGGCGAGATGGACAGAAATGCCCAAGGAAAAGAAAAATACGGAGAATTTCAAGTCATTTCTCAGTGTTGTTCTTGTCAGCCATCACTCTTTCCTCCTTATTACCCCTCACTACCAGATTGCTGATAGCGTGATGGATGGATGGAGCGCCGCCAATTATTGTGTCCTGTAGCCTAATGTGTAGCAGTGGCGTGTAGCGAGCAGGCTCAGGGTATTTAAGGTGGTACGACCTAAGCCCCTCGGTGAGAGACACATGGTTGACAGTGTCCTAGAGATTGAGAAGCAGCTTTATCTTAAACTCATCTCCCGCGCTGGGGGGACGGCCGGCGTTGTTTCCTTATTTCGCTCTCCAGCTGATAAGTTTATAATCTATCGCCGGGCGCCCACAGGAAAAAGGAGGGCTTCCTCTTATGCAGCCTTATCAATACAATCTCCCTCCCTCCCCTCACCCTCTACCACACGCAAGCTTCTTCCTCTGTCCTTCGTTTTTTTTCAATATTGAAAAATAACCTGAGCAGCTGCAACCCATCTGCCTAGACACTGATAACGCCAGTCTATTCAGCCAAGTCCAGCTATTGGCTGACCTGCATCCAATTAAAAAAGTGTTTGAAGACTCTGAGAACAACAGAGATGGATGAGGAGACAGAAAGACATAGAGAGACAAAGAGTAGTAGAGGTGAATGAGGCGGGGGCGTTTCTCCTCCCCCCGGATCCAGGAGAGGACGGACAGTCAAAGTCAAATAAAAATGAGCGCTGATAGAAAGCCAAGACCACAACAATTTAATGATGCTACATTTGGACCCACAGGTCTTAAACTTTTACAGGTGTCATATAAGACGAGTGACATGTATCAACGTATATGAAAGTGTGTGCTTAATAATGATGGGCTGATTGTTCAGTGCATTGAGTTAAGAAATGCAGCCATACCACACAAGTATTTTTTCAAAACAGTAAAACATTGCATCAGAATTATTGAAGTTCTTCTCTTCTTCTTATATTTTGGTTTGGATGCTACAGTTTCACTCTGCTCCATGTTTTCGTGTCACTTGTTTCTTCTGTGGTGGTTAAAAACTTAGATGTAGATTATTATTATTGTTATTACCAACTGTTGCTGTTCTGTCTCAAATGCTGCACCTTTCAAGACGGATGGATTTGCAAGATCATGCAAATCCAGCTTTGGTTTGATAGATCTCCAACCTTAAAAGTTCAACTGAGACACTAGGTTAAGCTTCAGTGGTGAGAACCGTAAGTTATTGCAATTTATATAATAATAATAATAATAAATTTTACAGCATTTTTGATCAAAGTGCCTTACAGCACAGCGACAATAAAGAATAAGAGCACAGTAAAAACTGATTCAATAAAATAAATAAAAGCATTTCCAGCAAAAGAACAAGTTAAGATCAGATGAACACCATATGACTCAGAACAACTCACCTCAGGGCTCATATACAACAGTAAATAAGTGGGTCTTTAGCTTTGCTTTAAATACCTCAACAGAACATGCCTGTCTGATATCGAGGGGCAAACTGTATATCGTATTGTTTATAATAAAAGTAGATAGTTAGAGAGGGAATTCCAGTTTATTACTACTTGGCTGTTGCTGCGGAAGCATCATAATAACATCACACGTACAGTTTATATGTCTGTAAAAGATGATATATGTAGTCAGAAGTTACTAAATAGCAGGCAGATGTAAAACTTACAAAATTAAATAGAAAAGGCAATGATGAAGGATGCACCAGTCCAATACAATATCAGATATTGGCCCAGAAAAACCATATTCTGGTTTCTGTGCTGGGATGTGATTGATTATTATTGTCCAAATTAATAATTCTATTAATAGTTTTGTTGTATTTTATAAAGTTAAAACACATTAAATCTCATTGTTTAATCATCATGTATGCTTCCATATAGTGAGGCTCATTGCTTTATAACTAAACATTGGTATGAGATCCATTTGTCTGTGGTCAATATCAACCGGTATTGGAAATAAAAGTTGGATCAATGCTTCTATTGTGACAATACCCCACTGCACAACATGTTTAAAGAAGGATCAGAAAGAGTTGTTATTTTCCTGTTGCCCATTGTTTCTTTAGTATGAGGGCTGTTTAAAAGCTGTACAATTGTGGTGTACTAGTGGCCAGAAAATGTGAGACACTGACTGCTGGTTGTTTTCCAGGTTATTGGAGCTTAACAGCTGCTACTAAAAGCATCCTATAACCCAGATTCATTGGAACCTGTAAGGGCTGTTCAAGGTTCTGCTCCGTTTGCAGTCCACAGTGTTTGGGAAATGTTTCTGTGTAGTTGGAAAGTATAGCTGGATAACAATGGGAACAGTGATGCTAATGTAGATCTTCCATAGAATATCAGCCCAGCCTCCCATCTCCTTTCTAATTGTGCCCAAGTAAAAACTTAAAACTCCCCTAACTGTCTTACCCATTCTGAATTTCTTAGTACTTCTGCTGCATTCCTGGATCCAGCTTTTTAGCTTCATGAGTGCAGTGTCATCCTAATCGATAGAAGCGATACCCAAAACCGCACAAATAAGAACCAAATTGTAATAAAGTAGAATTATCCTGTAATGTTTTGACATGCTTCATTTTTTTTTTGTTGGTTTTGGCCTCCCTTCCCACACTCTCTTTATTTTGTTGCAGTGCTCTCAGCAGAACTGGCACAGCAAAGCTCTCATTACATGTTGTATAGTGACACTAGAGAGCAGTTTAATGGGGGCAGGACCAACATGATTCCAGTCTGTGAGCTGTTGAAGAAGATGCTGTCAGTCTGGGAATCATCAGTTTACATGCTTCCCTTCAGTGAGGTACAGTTTGATCCAAATGTGTCTCTATTGCAACACATGTGACGGAGGTAACGTCTGACGGTTGCTCCTGGTTGCTCAGTGTTAGCGGATTGCTGCTAGGCTGAGTGCTAGCTCTGTGGGCATTAGAGAAGTTGCGGACATTAGATGAGTCATACACTGAGAGGCAGGTGTGTGTGTGCGCATACTGAGATGCATACACACTCCGGCATAATCTTAACTCCACACCCTCCTGACAATCAGTCACTCTGATTGCATTATTCACCGCTGGGGAGGAGAGGGGATCTCACTGTTTCAGCTCTTTCACAGCTGCTCATTTGAGAGTCACAGAACAAGTCAGTGGATGATGGGGAAGTAATGGGACTTGGGGGGTGAGAGGGACAGAGGAAATAAAGGTGAATGCAATCGGAGAAGAGAAATAAACCGACGAGAACAGACCAATGCGTGGCCCAGACGTCACTTTTCCTCTTTCAAACGCTGCAGATACTGTCGTACATCCAGAGAGAAAACGTTTTTATTTTGGGAGGATCTTGCTTGCCAGAGGCGATACATGACTTATTTTATGTTTGCACATTTGTTAACAAGTGAGGTGACATCTCCGGTCACATCAGCCCCTGGCTTTGAGGTTTCTGTGTCAGAGGGAATCTCCTTCTGTGTTTTCTTGCATGTCATTAGGCCCGTGTGTTTGTGAGGGACAGTTTTCATAGAATTCAAACACTGTCATAGGCCACAGGTCTGAGTCTGGTACGGGGACAGACCCATTAGAACCCCAAAGTGTGACAGACTAAACTGTGTCCCCTTGAAAAGGACAGAATAGTGTGACTTTCTACACTGTCACATAAAGAGGAGCTAATTTTAGGTCTGCAAATGGTCAACCAGGGTGTTGTTGCACACAATACACATGCCATTAGGTTAGCAACGACGAAGTCGCCATGGCAACTGTCATGCTAAAGCCGGGCTTCATCCTTAATTTTGAAAATGGGCAGTGATAGCTCCTTGGACATAGCATTATGGGTGATTAAGCCGTATGCTGGCAATTTTATTTCCAGTTTGATGACACCGCAGTCAATTCATTGTGTTGATTATGGTTTTTCGTGTACTCTTTTCCAGTCATTTAGTTTGTGACTCATCCTCAATTGAGAATCTGAGGTCTTGTCAGTGCAAAGCAGGCTCCACACAAAGCTGTGGAGGAGCCGGTGACCTGTGGACAGTTTAAACACATCCAGACTACAGAACTATCGCTCTGAGATTACATCTTAACTTCTATGGTTGACCTTTTGCAATAGCTCTCATAGATTTGCTCTCATGTTCCACACTTAATGTTCGTTTCAAGATGCCAGCAGACTCTTTAATGAAGCCATTAGTCTGTGGCTGTCCAGCTGACTGCCCTTGCAGAATCTGTGTGTGTCCTCTCCTGTTCGACAAGGTGACCATTAGCTAGATGTCAGTCACTCTCAAGATGGCTGCCTCGGCCTTCCTATCCACTTGTCCTCGTTGGAAGAAGGAGCTTAATTATTCATCCCCCAGTTTGAGATGAATAATGGGTATTATTGATTGAGAGGATAAGAAGATAGGGTCCACCTGTCATTAGTGGCTATGATCCTGATTGTGATTACTGTCCCTCTTGCCGTCCTTTCCTTCTCGTTCTCCTGTCAATGTGTCAATACCATCTCTGTATCAGTGGGTCACTTTTGCATATTGCCTGTCCTCTGTCGCTTTAATTGAGTTACAGATGGCTCCTCTAACAGTGTGATCAATAGCTTTAGGTTTGGTGGAGCCACATGTTTATGGGTAATTTGAGAACCTCGGTGACTTATGTAGAAAGTCAGCATGGCAATCAGAATGTAATAAATTACAGAAATCAATAGATTGCTCCAATATTTGCTCTGAATTTATTGGCTAATTTCCCAGAATCCCCTCATTTGAAACACGTCTCAGAAACACATCTGCACCGTATTAGCCTGTGTGCAGTCAAACCAAGCTGTTCACATATGACACAGGAAGGCTGATGTAGTTCAATATTTATATTGGAGTTGCATCTTTTTTACTCGTTTCAAGCTGAGGGAAAACTGGGAAAAGTTTTGGTGCTATTTTTACTTTATCTGGATTACTCAAGGCAACAAACTGCACTTCCAAATGTTCTACTGTGGAACTGTAAATTCACATTGACTCAGCTTTATTTTCATCTGTGTTTACCCGTTTTTCACTCTAACTTTCAGTGAAAAATTAAAGATCAGGGGAAAAGTAGCTCTAAGTCCTTTTTGCTGAAGTAAACATTGCATTGCTTTGTGTTGACTTGTTTATCTCCACAACACGTATTAATATTACATCCGGTGACTCCGGGCTTTGGTCTTTTACATGCAGTTTTGTGTAAATGCCACATCCATTCACACTGTTAGATCCAGTAACAATAGTAGACTGTGCTGAAGTACTAAAATATCTGTGTGACCTAACAGAATGTGTTTTCTGTATATATAAGAGCATGTATTCTGTCATCTGTTCTAAACCATTGCGTTTATAGCCAGGGCTGTGGTTAATATTACTCGCTCATGTAGACACAAGCCATGTTTCATTCTATTATTACACCATATTTAGCGCCAAGATCAGCCCACTGCTTGGCTTTGGCTATGCTCACTCCATTCATCAACAGATATTTTTATCGATATTGACTTGTAAAGAACTACCAGATCTGCTCTGTGTCCTAGCTTAGCATTTAAGTGATTACCTTGCCAGAAATAGGTAAGGTTTCTTCGATATTGTCCATCTGTCTCTCATAAATATGCCAAATATACAACCTCATAATATACGACCTGATAAAAACATTGCTTTCAGTTGTGCGTGTCGTGTAGACCTGCATGCCGTATAGGTTGGCCTTGTGCTGAGCAACAGAGGAGCTATAAAGCTAAAAATAAATAGTTCATGGATGAGACGGTAGCAAATAGCACCTAGGGAGGATCGATGTTCTGCCCTGAAGCCGCGTGGATGAAGAGCTCTGACACTATAGGAGCCCGGCAGATTATTAACTCTTCACGCTCCGGACTAAAATAAACAGATTAAAACCGTTTTGCTATTGGGAGACCAGTTCTTAAAATGCGAGCAATATATCAGGGATGGTATCCACATGCTCACACACTGAAATGGGGGCTGTAACCACAAGACACACCACAGTAATAATTTTAATGGCGAGGGTGTGCTTTTATGTTATTATCCGTTTTTTTTATAGCGGTGTTGTAAATACAGTGTGTATGTGTGTCATTGTGGTGTCAGCAGGACTTGGCCACCGTCAGTCTGATCTCCGTGACACCTCCTATCCTCTCGGAGACAGGGTATTTATCACGCTGACATGCCGGTGTAGTCTGAATGAACAGTACGACGATGAGATGACAAATCACGCAGCGCCCTGATGCTGTCAGGAGATGTCCGAGAGCAGTTGTTAATGGCGCACTTATGAAGGGATATTTTAGTGTTTATCAGGCAGAAGACGTTGCTGTCACCACATTGTCCTCATGTCTTCTTTTAGGCTCAGTGGTTTCCTGCGTTTACTGCAGCGAAAAGCAACAGGGTAGAACTGAGCGCTATGGATGGAAATGAAAACCACAATGCATTTCAGCAAAATCTGAATTTTTTCTGGAGAGAGTTGAAATTTCAGTTAAAGGTTAATTCGGTTTATTATCCCCGTTGGGAAATTAGGCCTCTGTTTTACCCACAATACACACAGCATGTAGCATTAGCATTAGCAATTAGTATTAGCACTTAGCACATTAGGAAGCCATTGAAGGCGCTCGGGGACAGACTCCAGTTCGTCTTCAGTAGTTTGGTCAAGGGCACTGACAGCAGAATTAACCTACTTTAAAGTGGGAACTTTAAGGAAGCCTGCAAGGTGTGGAGAGAACAGGCATGTCTAACACAGACAGACCCCAAATATATGTAGTGGCATAGTTATGAGCACAAAGGCCAGGCAAGTTTATTTGTTTAGTAAAATTAAACACTGCAAGATGTTTCAGCAAGCAAGATGTTGTAAAACAGCCTTTTTTTTAAAAAAAAATTAAAGGATCAAGTCGATGACAAAGTAAGATGTAGGTATTTGTAAACAACTTAGTGTGCAAAAGAATGTACTTTCAATAGCACTGGATCAGTTAAAACTTTGCAGTTTTAACATTACTGAGAAAAACAAACATCCATAACTCATAATGTTATTTCAGTGGAATGAGTGGGCATGAGACTTATGACTAAGAAATTGACCCAAAGCCCTGATTTTTGTCCAATCACAGGTGTTTTCAGACAGGTACAGGCGTTAAATACATGATTGACAGCTGGAATTACTAATTGGTCAGATTTCCTCAGATGCAACTCGGGTGCATTTCTATGGCTGTAGAAAAATTGTCACTTTTCTGAAATATAATTAAACAACATCAGGTTATGTATTTGTATTTAATGTAGTCTTCTGATTTGGCCTGATAGGGGAGAGCTACAGGTGGAGTTTATTTTCTCATTCTGGCTTTTTTTCCATGATTTTGGCTCCAGGTGAAGACCATAATGCAAATGAAACAAAACGGCAAGACTAAGTGTATTTTTAATGCCTTTTAAATTTAAATGAAAACACTGATAAAAATATAAAATAATAAAATAAAACCAGCAAATACTGAGTTTAATCTGACATGCTCTGCATTGTTTTAACCAACTTGTTACTACAAAGTATGAGTATGAGGTGTTTGTGATCAACTGGAGCAAGAAATGACATTTTATGCTGCAAAAGAAGTGCATTTAGGTCGAAAATATTATACACAACTGTGAAGATTATTGTAGCCAGTCCTCTGATTCTGACACTTTTAGCACTGAACAATTGCACTTAACAGAGTTCACGAAACTAGCTAGCCTAGCAACATTAATGCTACAACCCATGATGCCATGCTCTCTGTAAAATACACATACACATATTCAGTCCATTTTAAATTATTATATGTAGTCATTTAACACATCCTACACTACATTAGTATATCACTCCGCCTTATATTTACAGGCTTTTCTTACAACGTAGACTCTGACATATACGTACTTGATTTTAGAACGTAAATTGAAGAGATGTACATTTTCTGAGTGAGTCTGTGTCTGCTCTGTTGCTTCTGAACTTCAGCTCATATCACTTTACTTTATTTGGTACAGGGTTATATACATCAGTAAACACTATGTACAACCTGTGATGAAAAAGGCCTCAGACGTTTAGGAATCTGCCTCCGTCTAGTCCCCCAAACAGACCAGGAAACTCTAAAGGTATCAGATAGCATTTTGACCTATGAAGGATGCTTTCTAATTTGATTTACTTCTACAAAATGATCAGATTAACATTTTATCAAACCAGACAATTGAATCACCCTGGTATTGTTTGCATCTATTGACCCTTAAAGGAGATCAGTGAGCGGACTAAGGCCGAAATAGCCGTCTGGTCACGGAGCCATTTTTACACCGTAATACTGCAGAATTATGATGTTATGATTTTAATCTTAATACTGTGATGTCGGTGGTTGTATTAGTAGGGTAGAGTAGGGTTTGAGGTTTACCTTTATCCCTGTTCAGCTCATCATCGACTAAACAAAGTTGCTGAGTCAAGGAGAATGAATCCAGGAAGCGTGACAGAGCTCGGATTTAGTCTGAATTTGTTGTACCTCCAGAGGGAAAGACATCTGAAACTAGTCAAGACCGTTAGATGATTTTGGTTGATATCTATAGCACAGATTTCCAAATTGGTATTTTTAAGTTTTCTAGTCAATACTATACAATGTTTAACCCTTAAAGACCTAAACGGCCACCGGCAACCAAAAGCATCTACTGATCTAAATAACTACTATATTAATAACTACAAAAGTTTTGGGAATGACACATGTTCTGTTTTCACAAAATTTGCTGCCTGTTAAAAAAAACAAAAAAACAAATCCACATATTTCTTAGGTACATTGCAGAACAACTACATATGTTTCAAAGGCTTTTACTGACAAATAAACCATATTTGACAGTAAAAGTCTATTAAAGACTCTGTGCCATTCATTGTGTCATTATAGTAAAAGTAGTTTGGATTTGTATTTGAAAATATACAGTAATGTGTGTATTTTCCCTAATACTTGTTCATCCACTAATCCCATCAATACATGTGAATAAAATGCAGTTTGTCATCTTTTCATGGTCATCAGATATGACCCATTTGGACACTCAGAAGCTCCGTAGTGAACGTGGAAACACTGTCATCTTCTGCAGAATTGATTCACTAGTAAAAGCCATGGAGTAGGATAAATGACAGTGGAAGGAGACTCCTGTTTTCATATTCACTTAATGATATATTATGTTGAAAAAGTCACTTTTTCTTCAGTTTTCTCTTTTTTCATGTTTTGAATTTACTCTGAGCTTTAATGAACATCTGCATGATCTGCGAAGTAAATATAGGAAAATACATGATTTTCAATTAAAAAAATGGAAAATGCAAAGGATATTATTATTATAAATGGTAATAAATCACTTAAAAAATGATAAATGTAGAGAAAATTCATTTGGAAGTCATCTCTACAATCTCTACATCTCTATTTCCAGCTCTGTGAGGGTTAACATCTAATTCAGATCCTCCCTCCATGATTTTTTTCAGTGCAAATGAACACCATCACAACACGTTTCAGCTTCAGAAGGTAATGAACTCTTGACCTTAACAAGTGATGCAGCAGTACAACCTCTGTCTGTACTTTCACGGTGAATGGCGTTCTCTTCCCGTCATCATGTGCTTTCTCATATGACCTTATTGTCACTTAAACTAACAGGGTTTTCCTAGTATCCACCTCAGTCTTATTATTCCTGTAGCGTCAGAATCAGACCCAAATCTCTCATTGCGTTATTGTTGCACATATTCTTGTGGAAAATTAGTTGTTTCTAGATTGATTTTTAATATCAGATCTCAGTTTATGGGTTACACTTTTTGAGATTCTCATTAAATGAAATACAGTTGATTTCTTGAGTGAATTTGCACACAAGCCTTAACATTTAGGCATGACATTTAACAAGGTGAGAGAGAAACAACATCTCAGTTCTCCGTATGTCCTGTGTATCTAGTGATTTGACAATACATTTTTTTTTTTTTTTCATTTTTGAATCTTATGACAAACATTGACCTTTGAGCCACTTTTATCACAGTGGTCTAATAATCATTTCCAAAGCCATGCACAGTTTTAACACATATGTCCTATTCAAGCCCTGGCCCTTCGCTCTAAGCTCTGGTCTTTCTCATCGTCAGATCTCTTACTGAACCAAATAACACACTTTGAGTGTTCTTGATTCTGCAGCTGAGCCCATAAGTCTCTGTTGTTTTTGCTAAATGGAGCTTATGTCTATGTTGCACATATCTGACGTATGAATTCCTTCCAGCTGTGGTCGTACCCAGTTTATAATCCATAATCTTTCAGTTCATTTAAGGATCATAAAACACCGTCTACCTTGAAGATAAGTTCCTTCAGCGATCACCTTAAGGCTAAACAGTTGTGGTGCTTATTGATAAAACATGCACCGGTTGCTAACAGCTCCAGTGTTTGAGGATTTGCTGCTCCTGCCCCTCAGCGCTCATGCATGCGTTATGCGTACCGTCGTCAGCAGTTCCAGACCTGATCCTGGTCTTGTCATGTGTTCGTGCCTCACACACAATGTTCTGCTCTGTGTTCCTAATGTTCCTAATGTCTGTCTGGGTTCCTCTTACTCAACTACCTGTCTGTGACTCAGCTCAGTGTCTGCTCATGCACGAACATCCTCCTGGAAACAATCTGTCACGTCAAGAGTTTGGAGAAGCTGTCTTTCCTCTATGTTTTTTTGTAGATTTCTTTTTTTTTTTTTTCTCACAAACGCACACATACATGCAGAGAAGCAGGGAGCGTGTCCCATGACTGCTTTTATTATCCTGTACTAATTACACACAGCTCAGAGTCAGTCCTCCATGTCTGCTTCTTGGAGGTTTTATCCCGTGAGCCCCCTTTTTTTTTTTTTAAACTTATATCTCGTTTCTCACACATGCAGGCTCTTTCTGACATGCTTGTCATCCTTATTTGGGAGGCAGAAACTCCCACTGGGCATGTTAGACGCTTAACTAGTTCAGACACGTGGAGCACATCTCTGTTGTATGGATCTTAACTGGTAGAGACAAGCAAATGCACCTGTGTCACACTGCAGGGTGCAGCAGCTGAGCACAGGGTGGAGCCTCAGCAGCAGCAGCAGCCTGCATCCAGCGTTACGTCTTCTGCCTGTCTGGAGGGTTACTGCAGTTCAGTACGCCCGCCTTTATCCAGATAAAGAAACAACTCATCCAGGTACAGGAATGATGAAAATTATAGGGATTCTTTAAGTCCATAGTTTGGTTCAGATCTAAGAGGGTTGAATAATAATAAAAGCTGGATGTACTTCGTTAATTTAACTATAATTTGGAATACCAAAAAATGCTATGTAGTTAAAAAAAAATTTAACTGAACAAATACAGTAGATGTTATTACTTTGTGTTATTACTAAATTATTGCCTGTTTTTTAACCCTGTAAAACCCGACCCATCAAAAACTGGTCACTGAGATGTTTATTAGACATTTTAACAATATCCAAACAAAACATTTTGCCATATCATTTTGTTTTTGTTTACTGAGCATGTGGGTTTGGAGAATGGAACAAAACTTCAGTGACTTCAGAGAGATTCTTAATGCAATATATCACAAATGTATGGGGTGAACAAAAACTTCCACCACTGTGGTCCAGATCCTTCCATTGGATAAATTACTGCAGTGATTAGAATTTCAGTTCTTTAACCCTTTAAGTGTTGCAGTGAGGAGCGTCTCATTCTGTAATAACCATGTCAAGGCCTGCATCAAGTAAAGAAAACAACTAAGGAGATGCTGAAACTACAAAAAGTTGTTTATTAACTGTCCAATGTGTTATTAAAACCTGGAATGGTAGTGTTGAACCATCATCTTCAGGGACAAAAAGCCTAAAATGGGAAAATGTCACGTGGTCTGATTGAGTCCAGATTGAAGTAGATGAAGTGATTCCCTATCCTGCCTAGAGTCAACAGTACAGTCTTGTGGGGGCAGTGTTGTGATCTGGAGTTGATTCAGTCGGTCAGAAATAGGTTCAGCAATAAACAGTTTTCAGATGAATGAATACTGACAGTCCATTTATTTTAATCATTTTGTGATGTACATTACATTCAGTTGAATACATTAAGTCATTAAATCAGAAGTTGGCCGTTGTTACTAGTGTATTGCTTATGAAGAAAATCTGGTACGCCATGATGGACAAACTTAAATTCCATAATATTTGGCAGCCGTTGTTGGAGCATCGTTTCCCGGAAATCTTCACAGACACTTCAGCCAGTCCCTGGGTCCACAGTGGGCCGCCCACCTCCCCCTTGAGCATCTGTGTTAGGATTCAACACTCTAATGATGCTACTGTATATTTCATTGTCCTGTGATGGACGCCAGGTTCTGTCTTGGTGTGTTTTTTTAATGGTCTAATTAATCGTAATGCTTAGTTCTTTATTTTCATTAGTATTACTTTTATTGTTTTTATATCAGTACATTAATGTATCAATGCCGTAGTTCAGATTTAAGTATTGGTTGTCTGTCTATAAAAAGCCAATCCCAAATACAGTCTGTAGTTTGCTGCTGTTATTATGCTGCATTTAAGATCACCATGTACTCGGCAAGGCTCAGGATGGAATCCGACAAAGTTGTTGGGCCAGTTTGGTTGTAAATCAGCCGTAATTAACAGATTAGTGTCAACAGGCCACGCCCCCTTTGCACAATCCACATATTTGTTTTCTGAATGCACATGGGGACATACTGTATTTCCACATCTTCAAGCTGATATAGTTCCATTGACTGCCAGTATATGCAAACTTCACTGAGGACTATTCCACAGAATGACTTTGTCAGTAAATATATAAAAAACAATTCTACTTACATCAGTCAAAATAAGAACTAGGTAGAGATGGACCCATAACTGAGGACTGTGTACTTGTGTTTGCAGGTTGCAGGTCTTGGTGTAATGTCTTCTGTCAAATAGCCAGATGTCATCAGGGTATTTCAGCTTAGGGGTTGAAGGTGAAGCCTTTTAGCTTTTAGATACGGTGGAGTTCTGTTTACCAGGCAGGAGGGGGGTTTCCAGAAAAAGGCTTTGTGGGGTTGGGTGGTGGTCCAGGGGTGAAGACTCCAGCTGTGAACGGCAGCGTCTCTGGTTCAAGTCTGACTGAGTCCACATGTATTCAGATGCATCTCTGTACGGTGTCCTTTCTGAGCTTAATATATAAAGGAGGCTGTGGCTCAGTTGGTAGAGCGGGTCGTCCAATGACCGAAGGGTTGGCGGTTCGAATCCTGGCTCCGACTGTCAC
>JAPQRQ010043999.1:0-22607 GCA_037367365.1 Apogon talboti | reverse complement strand
GGGAGGGAGGGGGCGGGGGGGTGTTAAGGAACATATACAGTTTCCACTCAGACACTTCAGGGCTGCGAACACTTTGAATCACATGAGTGAGTGACTGACTTAAAGAGCTCGTTTTCACTCTGTTTAACAGTTTACACCGACACAAGTTGTTAGCATCGTTTAGATGAAGTCAGTCTATAAAATGTAAAAAAAAAAAATCACTGGAGCTCTGATGCGGTTCACCTCACTTCTTCTGCAGCAGCTCTCAAAGCTGGGGCCTCCCTAATTGTCCTTTTAATCTTTTACAAGCAGAGGAGGAG
The DNA here is from genome assembly GCA_037367365.1 of Apogon talboti. Lineage (NCBI taxonomy): Eukaryota > Metazoa > Chordata > Actinopteri > Kurtiformes > Apogonidae > Apogon > Apogon talboti. The sequence goes on along the minus strand of JAPQRQ010043999.1, from coordinate 22,308 downwards.
GGTGACGAAGAGAGTGTGGCTTCGATTAAACACCCACTCAACACACACACACACACACACACACACACACACACAGCCAGATACCAACTCTGAACAGTGACGTAAAAACAGTGAAACTACACAACTAGTGTAATACGATAAAGTAGTAAAAATAACTAGAGTAATTTAATCATATCTTATAATCAGCCCAAATGTATACACAATGACTTTAAGAAAGGCAGAAAATAATACTAAAGAGGAGAAGTTTTTGGTAGATTAATATATATCAGTTTCATTACAATAACAGAGCTGATGCATCTACTCATTTAAAAAAACCCAGAAGCTTTTAGAAATCATTCCTGACAGATAAAAAAAAAAGTTGGAACTATTTTGATCAGAAACTGAGAAACACTCATACTCATACATACTTTTGCAGCTTCTCTGATCTGTACATTTTCATTTTCTGTTTCTCTGTAAACTGGAAGTTTTTGGGGACAACACCCTTAGATTTGGCACAGTGCAAATGCTATTTTTGACTCTTAGAATAAAAAAAAAAAAACAACAACTGACATAATAATCAGTACATGTATGAGTAACAAAAAAAAGCCCAACCAGCCCATGTAGTACCTCAGTGAGTTGCCACAGGCCCTGATGAGCTGAACGATCTCCTTGTGCCGAAATCCCTCCACAGTGGTCTCGTTCACACTGGCGATGGTGTCTCCTGTGTGAACACAAGCAACATGTGTTTTACCCCAACAGCCATCAGGACGCACTCGGGTCGGCTGAAGCTTCATCTGAGCTGCAGCCAACCGAAGCCTGTTTGGTTCCAAATAAAACCCCCGACACATATGCAACACAAATGTGGACAGACGTGCAGCAGTGGCGTACAGCTCATAGATAAACTGCAGTCGCTTTGTTTTATTTAAAGCCGCTCAGTTTATCTTTCTTTACCTGTCAGGGTCACACTTGAGTGGAGTCATTAGATATGGTGTGAACTCGTGTGTGTGTGTGTGTGTGTGTGTGTGTGTGTGACGGCCGCTTTTGTGAGGCCTCCGCACAAAGCTCATTTTCCTCTTTCAAAAACCACCGCCTATTTCACTTCTTGCGATGAAGTCACCGCGTTCACAGCTAGACGCGGGGAACAATAGGCCGAGCACGCAAGGAATGTAGGAAGTGAAACTGAAGTGACATATGCAGGTCGAACCAGGGGAAGGAGGCTGCGACGAATCATCTTCTCTGGTTTGACACGCCGATTTGGACACATTTCTGAGCGGGCAGCTTGTGACTGATCACACGTCCAAAAACCAGAGACAAAACTGAATGACCACAGCAGGGAACTTGAGCGTGACAATGGGCACAGACGTCTATCTAACGTTTCTTTGAAAAACAGAAACAAGGTCAATTTTGCGAATTTGATCTCCGGATAAAACCATTAACAGGCTCATCCCCAAAAGGAAATGAAGACGCAAATAAAATCACACTTTCCTGATATCTGGCAGTTGGGATGTTTTCTTACTCTATCTGGAACATTAGTGAGATGAGCTGGCAGATACCGTTGGCTGAAATAGCCACCAGTGAACGTTTGTTGACTGAAGATGCGTAGGCACACGCTCATATTTGTACTTCCCTAAAGAACAGGCCGAAACCTATGAGTGTTTTTGTTGATACAATAAGTGTGAACTGGCAAACAAAAAAGCGGCCCCACTGAACTAAAACGTCGTGTCACGCCTACTTCCCCTTATGTCTATTTTAAGTATTTTCCACTGTATTTTAAGCTTACATAACAAATAAAGAGGGAAGTACAAACAAAATGTCAGCAGGATCATACTCACCGACTTTGAGTCCGGCTAACTGAGCCGGGCTGTCCTCGTGCACTTTACACACAAACGTGCACATCTCCACTGAGTTTTGGTCCTGATGGTGCAGGCCGTAAGTCTGAAAGGGACAAAAAAAGAAAAAAAAAAAACATTAAGTACCTTCTTACACAATATAATTGAGGTCAACAGTGTTGAAACAGTGTAGATTGACAATGCAACTGCTATGACATGGCATAACCGAAGACACCAGATTGTATCAGCAAATGTGCAAAGTCAAAGTGCAGCCATGCAAAGTAAAAGAGGTTATTCATTTATCATTTATCTGAAACAATATTTGAGATCTCAATGCATTCAACTGAGCCACTACATAAACACCATCATAAATGATTCATCTTAAAAAAATACTCTAAGGATTAAGGCTGCAACTATTACCCTCATGTCTTACTATTATTATCACCTCTGCCACTGTTTAAGTCAGTTACAGAATGTTTTACTTCATTTCATTTATTCAGTAATGCATGTAAGGGTTTACAGCTTGTATTTTTGTTTTGAAAGTTCTAAAAATGCAACTAATAACTATTAACTGCAGAACATTTTAATGACCCTCAGCCAGAGGTGGTGAGTTCAAGTTGCTGTTATTTATGTACAGCAAAGAAATCCCTAAAAAAATTCACATTTAAGAAGCTACAACCTAAAAATAATTTACAAATACACTGTTTCTCATAAAGTTGGCATAATTTTCAGTTTCAGACACATTTCTCTTTCTATTCCTATTTATATACGTCAGTCCCAGTTACATTTGATCTATTAAGAATAAATCATAATTATTTCATGAGAAAAGGTAAAAATATTTTCTTCCAACTTTATGGGCAACAGTGTACATCTGTAGTCTAAACTTGAACCCATATTATGAAGGTAAGGTGAACTTGCAGCTTTGAGTCAATAACTGTAACTATGATCCTGCGTGCTTCTATATACATTGTTTTGTTGCCTTGGTGACACCATTTGTTACTTCCACATTTATTTGCATGCTGTTCTTTGCTTCAGTTGTCACAGTCTTTATGCAGAAGGTCAGAGCGCTTTCAGGCCACAGGGCAAAACTTCCCATCCCGTCTGTCAGGTGACAATCAGTCAGACAAAACAAGAGGCTGAAACTGCAGGCCTTTCCCTTGCCAAACAGGTCAAGACTGACAATATGAGTAACACTCATCTGCAGAGACTTATAAATAGAGTGTCTCATAAAATAACACACAACTTATCGTGCTTTCGATGCACGGCTCTGAAGTGTTCCTATTAAAACAGGAATTCTACTTGGACGAGTGTCGCGTATGGAAATTTTCAATGATTCACATCTGCTGGTGCGTTTGCCACAGGTTCAGCGCGCTTCCCTCTCAGCAGCCTGATAGGTGAACATATGACCATGCAAATGGCGCTGAAATGCAAATTCTTACATTTACAACCGTCACATCCACGTCAGCATTAACATAACAGGCACCGAACGAGGAAACATAAGACTCCTCGCCCAGCTTTCTCTCCTGACCATCACACTGGCCGTGATGATCTCACTTCCTTGTAGCCACAGGCCGACAGGAAGGGCGGGACCCTCCGTCGAAACCATAAATAGAATAATTTCCTTCAATGCAACGCTCTACTTTTATTAACCACAGGAATGAGCATATCCGTGTGACTCACCACAAAGCATTTTAATTTAAAAAGCAAGTAATCAAAATGGTGAAATTAATGTTTAGGCATTTTGAAAGTATTTAAACTATGGCGTCGACCATGGGCTGCACAACAGAGGCCACATTGTGAAGCAGCGCCTCAGGGATACATGAGCAGAGATCCGAGAGATATTGAGGTCAAATGTACGAAGCGTCTGCCTGCTGAGAGGGTGAGAGTAAAGCAGGTATTACATGGGAAGCGTGTGAGTAAACCGCACGGCTTAAAATAAAAAGACATGGGGAGAAAACCATCGAGTCATGGGACTAACATCAACATCAGCATTCGCCTGATGCTTGACCCTTCAACCTGCCAGCGCGGACAAACGCCGGGATTAAGAGACTTACAGGATAAGGCGTACACGCTCAAGTCAGTCAAAGTTACAGCAGAGATGTGGCCCGATCTGGGAAATCCTATTAAATGGCACTTTGGAGGTCTAGAAACCTGAAAACATGCCCGTTAAGCCTCTTACCTGGATCTCGAAACCAAACGACTCCTCTTCCTTTTTCTCTAGAACTACCACCTTCCTGAAAAACAACAAGAAAAGAACAATTTCAGCACTGCAAACCTTGAAAAACATCTTACTTTAATATTAATGAGGAAGTTTTTTTTAGTGACTCCTTCAGGATATTCATGTACTAAATCACCTTGAAACCTGAAAGTACCTTAGTGCTAATGAAGCTTAAGTGGATATTTTATCATAAGCGTTTGTGCTAATAGTGAGAATATGTTAAAAAGGCAATTTAAAATGCATTTATATTTGTATGGAAAATGCAAAATGCCAGAGCAGGATAAGAGGAGATGTTTATGGCTGACTCTTTAAAATGTGCCCTTATCTAAATTGCAGAAAAAGATATTTATGCGGGCTGCACAAGACTTCCTCTGTATCCTGCAGCATCTGGACGTCACAGTCAAACATACAGTACGAGCTTCTGTTGCACTAAGGGACGTTAACACATCGTCTTGTATGCAGAGTGGGTAAAAGTCATGAAAATTCATGACAGCCTCGGAGAATTTCATACATAACAATGGGTTCCATCAGAGGAGCGTTTCAATGACGGCCTTTCACTCAAGATGAAGCGGTTCAGATTCAAGGAGGGGGGATTTTAATGTAGAATTGGAAAAAAAAAAATAGGTAAAGATGAGTGAGTGTACCTTTGTGGTTCTGGTGTTTGAGTGAGGGGTTTCCACTTCTGCAGACCACCGCCCTGTTAGAAGAAACGGAAACAAGACATGAAGCGTGTCAGGCACCTGCGTGAGGTTAATGCAGGATCCACATGACTCACGAGGGTCCCCCCCCAAAAAAAAAAAACCATTTCCTAGACACACCTACCGTACATTTACGCAGTGACTGGTCCGTCAGGTCTTAAAGCTGCACACGTGCTACTTGTAGTTTGTTTAGTGTTTTTAAGCCACTGAGCCGAAACGTCAGCATGGAAATACAAATGCTGAAACCAGAACTGCGTGACTGGCTTCTTTGTTTACCTCGAACAACACGGGGACAAAAAAAAAAGCTCACGTCATCTACGTTTAGCCTTGATGTTAGTCCGAACCGGCCCTCAGACTCTTAGACATGTAGACTTATCTGGGTTTGTTTTTATCATTTCCAGCAGTCTGAACAAATTCCAACCAATTACAGAAACACACAGGCTCTCTGCTGCTAAACACTGGTCCTTATTCTACAATAATAAGTGTAATGAGCTAAAACCCCAGTCAACAGCAGGTCAGGACCCTGCCCTACCTGTGTAAATAAGGGAGGTATCGGTCTGGAGAGCTCCACTAAATCACTTACAATCAATCCAACTCTGTTCATACTCAATCATTTTCAAATGCTGCCTCTATGAAAGGCCGCTTTGTGCCACAGTCTCTCTGGTAGTAAAATGTTGCTTTCTTTATGTCCCAACACTTACAGAATTGTCCCGCGCCCTTCTCAATGAGTGCATTTATTCCCAAATACCCACAGAGACCAACAGGGGTGGCTTAGGCAGGATCTCCAGTCCCTGTGTGCACACAATGCACTGTTGTAGCCCCTCACTCAGCTTCTGCTCACTCCAGCTTTGGGGGGAACTCTGCTTGTCTATACAGTACAGTGTTCCTTCTACATATACTACACCGTTTTCTAGGTGATCCATCCACTTCTGTTTCATTATAAACTAAAATAGAGCCTTTCAATTAATAAGACACAATGGATTGACTGGGAATGTGACATTTTTCAACAACAGAGGTCAAAGTTTGTGTCATTCCAGTCCATCCTGTTGGATCTGTCCCATAAAGTGTCAGACTCAGAGGCTGGGTGGTCCACAGTGACCGTGGATGGGCTACTGTTTGACCTCAGTGATTACCCTCAAGGAGAGGCTGCAAACATTTTCAGATCATAGACTGATAAAACACACACATTTCAGTAGCCTGCATCCCACATAACTGAGTGTTTACACATGAGGAGGACATAAGAGGAAGAGAAATTTCTGAATGTTTTTGTCTATATGTTGTAGAACAGAGGCATCAAAGCTATCTTAGTTTAGTGGTCACATACAGCCCAAGGTGATGTCCAGTGGGTCAGTAAGATGATCCCATAAAAACCTATGATGTCAACTCCAAACTTTTCTCAGTGTTTTACAGTGAAAAAAGTAAAATTACATTCTGAAAATGTTTACAAATCTACAAATTATCCTTTAAAACATTTAGATTAGATTAGATAGAACTTTATTGGTCCCTTGTGCAGAGCCTTCTGGAAATTAAAAAGCGTGGATAACATAAACAACTATGAAGAACCTGAAATTTCTTAAGAAAAATAGGTGTAATTTCAACAATATTATACCACAGTTTAGCATTTATACATGTGTACTACAACTTACAGGTCACAGTGGATTTGCAAAGACACAAAATTGTGTACACAACAGGTAGATAATTAAAATTGCATTTACTTCTTTTAAGACATTTCTGGTTGTTCATATTTGTTCAGAACATTCACATTTTTTGTGAAAGAATAGTTTGTAAATGTAAACCTTTTCATGTATATATATATTTTTTTACACTAAAACAAAGTGAACATTTTGTAGATATTATTTATAAGTTATTATGATAGTATTTTAGTGGTCTGACCCACTTGAGATAATATGTATGTGGCCACTGAACTACAATGATTTTGACACCACTGATTGTTAATATCTTCAGAGTAATTTTTGAACTTTGCAAATTCAACCCAGGATTTAGACCCTTTGGCGGGCCGAGTTTGGCCCGCGGGCCATATGTTTGACACCCCTGAAGATACAATGAAAATCAAGAATGAGATGTAAATTATATCATTGATTTGTCTGGAACTTATATTAAAAAATATTTAGGTCTATCTGTGCAACAGCCTAAAACTTATCCATTTATTGTTATTAATATTTTCATCCTATACTAATGGCTGCAAAAATAAGAATATTTGACAAATAAACCACACAGCTGTTGTCTCCTTTGCCCCGCAAACAGAGACTTCATTTATTTACCCTGTGATCAATCCCCTTACCTTCTTGAAGTTCCTCGGCAGTGTCCCACCAGAATAAGCCAAAGTTTTGTAGTTGTAAACCTCCGAGGAGTTTGTTTTTAGGTCCATAGTCCTGCAGCTGTCCGACTTGGACGAAGGGAAATAAATGTCGTTGTCTTGAGTTGTTGGTCCACTCTCTGGTCCACTGGAATTCACTTTCTTCAGCCTCCTGAACGTCATGATGGGTTCATAAAGCGGCCTGGACAAGTTTGTAAAAACTTGATGTAAAGTTGTGTGTTTTTTTTCCACGCAGCAGACTGAATTCCGCCGACACAGATGCTCTCTGAGTTCTGAGCCTCAGCGTGGAAGCAGCTACAATTGTACCTCCCGTGAACCAGCCTCGGGGCGGGGACGTCTACTATGACGGACACCCGTGACAGCCAATAGGATCGTCGATGTGCGTCCTTTGTGACGCCTTCACATGCATCTCGGAGGTTTCTCCAGCAGCTTTCAGTGTCTAATCAGGCTGGGTGCAGGTACGTAAAATAGGATCATCACATGGACATAGATATTAGCAATTCGGAGCGCATTTAGAGCCTCCATCTGCTTTTTAATGTTATATCGTTGCAACGTATAGACTTCAGTGTAAATAAAAACAACATCTCTGAACTTTACATTTACATTTCTAGGATTATTATTATAGCTGCAGATAGAGATTAACTTTGTTGATCCCCAGGGGAAAATTTCATTTAATAAATAGGTTTATTAATTAATGCTATTTATTATTTTATGTCCTATTCATAAGTTACGATTTCACTTTTAAAAAGTCTCATATGTTAAACGAAAAGTTAATGTAGTTGAACAGTAAGTCAACTTTCCTACAGAATTTAAATGCAGCTTTTCTTGACCTGGCTTAAACTTTTCATAGGATAGACACATAAGTAGGAAAACCATACAAGCTGATGATATAAAATGATGCAAATGAGGAAATCAGTGTTTATTTTAAATAAGTATTAAGTATCTTTGTAAATACATTTCAATCAGTGAACGAGATATTATTGCAGCTGCCTCTGTTCACAGATGAAGTAGATGAGGCCCCCTTGTGGTCGTACCGTAATCCACTACAGTTGCAACTTTCACTTTCAAGTGCATAGAAATAAATACACAATACACTTCAGTCCAGAGGATTTATTCAAATCTTTACAGTGTTATATTAGGCATTACCATAACATTCTCCACATATACTTAAATGATATGGCTGATAAAGCATTTAAATAAGGACTATATAATAAAAATGGTCTTACTTAAAGCTGAAGTTATCAATCTTTATAAGTTAAAAGTGGCGTATCTAGACTACCAAAGTACAGCAGAGGCTTTCTGCCTTTACACAGAAGCAAGAAGAGCAGATCAGATCCACTTTAATGGATCAACATGCAGCCCCTTTGGCAATGATTGTCCTCCTAATGTTCCCAGAAACACTTTCAAGTATTTTCTAACATGTATGAAAAAAAGCAAATAACTTAAACCACTATCTGAGATTTAATCTCAATTATCCTTCACTCTTGGTTCCAAATTGACAAGAATATATTGTATATCTGCATCTTTACAGCCACAACAACACAACAATACTACATGGTTTATGACCAGACAGTATGTCTACATAAACGCTCTGTAAATCTTCTACTGAAGCCATAACCAGAGAGAACAGATTGTAAAGGCACATGAAGCTAAAGATTCTTCTTTCAGCATGATATTAACTTTACTTTATCCTTATCTGGAGTTTCTACAGAGCAGCGTTTCCACTAACTGTAAAGCACTGAGACAGATGCAGTAAAAGTATTGAGTATTGATAAAAGTAATTTTGGTCAAAATTATTTTGCCACAATGCAAACATATCTTACCATACAGTTTGTATTTATACAGTGCCATGCTTCGGTTATGTGTTACAGGGATGCTGAAACCTTGAAGCATATATGCTTACTTTAACTTTTGTAATGTAAATATTCTACAACATAAACATTCAACTTTATCTTATATTAAAAAAAAATCATTTATATACATTAAGCAAGTACATATGACTGATACTCAGGAGTCAGTTTTTATTTGTAGTTGAAAAAGCCAGATGATTTGGCCTGAGGAGCCATCAGCATACTGGCCTGATTCTTGTGTGTGATGTGGATCTGAAAAAGAAATATAAATTGCAAAATGGCCATTAAATTACAGCGTAATCAAATGAAAAGAAGTATCCTAATTCCACTGATTATAGGAATACTAGCTCTGACATTTGCTTCCTGTTTGCCACTAACACAGCTGCAGTATTTGTTGGCGTGTCTGTGCAGAATGTACCGTGCATGGAGGCTGCATCCATGGCTCTCCATCTATTTGCATTGGTAACGCCTTCTTTGTCCTGAAGGAAAAGTGCAGAGGGATAAAGACCCTGTATCTAATAACAACACCAATTAACCTCATGTGTAATTAAAATACCAAAATGAAAGGCAGTAAATAAACCATTGTTAGGTAATGAGTCAGCAGAGGATTACCCTCATCTGGTGATCACAGTCATTGTCAGACTAAAGGTTTAAGATGGACAAGCATCAACATGTCTGCGTTTGTCTGTTACCTGATCGTGAGCTGTGAGGTTTTTGCTAGTCTCACTGCACTCTTTAAACCGGTGTATATCTGTCCCATCTCCATGGCTCCTTCAAGGCCGACCACTTCTAATCGACGGTCACTTAGATCTGAAATAATACATGGAAATAGTGAACACACCAGTGCACACAGTAGACACATGTTGAAGTCTAAACATTATTACAAATGTGTGAGGTTCATATTAAGTCTGTCATGGAATTAAAGAGGAAAGGTGATGTGTTTTGTTGATCTCAAACATCTCAGATACATAATGTTGAATAGGTTTTCTCAATAATGTAGATAAGCAAAAAGACTCCATTCCAATATAATCCTCCATTCTAAAGGGACCAATGGAAATTGATATACCCTGATCAGAGATTACATGATCTACATAAGTTGTACAGTAGAGAGTATTTCACAAACCTCCAATGATATAGTTAAAATAAGTAGAAGTGTAGGCTGATATTATTCCAAAATATTATCCATTCATTACAGGTACCAATGGGTGAGGGCTGGGTACACCCTGGAAGTGTGCAAAAATATTATTAAACCACAAATTATTGTTTTCCTCCTGTTTTGGTTAGTTGGTTTGTTTAAGTGACTGTTGGTAGAGTTGTAAGCAGTGCAAAGAATTAATTTAAACCATAAGGATTCTTTATCTGTAAAAAAAAATAAAATAAATAAATGACATTTTTAACAGGCTAACGCTGCTTGAAAACTGATTAAACTTTGCACATGTGTTATAAGTAGCAAAATTATTATATATTTTAGAGGTCTTCTACATGGATGTGGCAAAATGGTTCAAAAGTGCCCCAAAATTTTTTTTTTTTTTTTTAATGAAGAAAAAAAGATTTCACATAGACATATTGAACTGGGTAGGTCGATGTATCACGTCCAGACTTTGACCCATATGCTGCACTCAATATAAGTCAGGTATTTTATTTTGAAAATACAACATTCTTCCTTTCTTTGCTTTACAATAGGGCATTGTCCAGTTCTGATGGCCTGTACCCTTATTCATAACAAGAACTTTCTGTTTTGTTAATGTCACCTTCTAAATAACACTACATGTTACCAACTGTGTGAAAATCCCCATTACGTACATCACTAAAGAAACACTTCATGTTACGTTATAAATATGAACAATCTATAAAACTTCACTATAAGAGAACGGCTTGCTTTGTTTTGTCATGGCACAACATGTAGCTGCTTTCATTGTGCATTCTTAGTATTCTTAATATCCTGCTTGGAAATCACATTGTAAGACAGTTTCGTAACTTTTCTAACTTTCTGCAATTATACGTTTAAGGCATAATCTCGTTAATATAATCAAAAAATCTCTACTCATGTTTTAATCCTACATCACCAACATTTTCCTGACTTAACAAACATATTGATTTTCGAACAACCACAGATAAAACATAATACTACCTTTCTACTGATTTCCTTGCTGTTGTTTTATTTCCCAAATGTGTCATTTATAGACTGGCTTTCTAGCAGTTGTATTTATTATTTTATGCCACTGGGGGGCGTCAGACACAGTTCAACAGACAGCAATACTGGTATGAGTATTTTCTAGACCCACATCTACAAATGATGCTCCTGATGAATGAATTAAGTATCTGCTAACTGGTTTCATTAGTGACATGTAGATGAAAATAAGAATAATGATGGCAGAGTTCAAATAATCCCTAGGATAGGGTTAGGGTTGCTAATATAAAAATAAAAATACTGATTGTGATTTTAAAACAACTTTCATAATCTTAGATCAAACTAAAATACCTTGAGAGGTCACTTTTAGGATTTCTGGGTCGATGATCACTTCAGGCTCATCCTGACTCATCCCGCCTTTAGTGTCCCCTTTTTTGGTCTCACCCCAAAGGTTGGAGCCACCGTGCATGCTGGGAATGTTTAGAACTGCTACCCCTTCCAAAGACAGGCCACTGAGATCGAGTGGAGTTCCACAACACTGAAGGCGAAAACAGCAGCATAGCAGAGAGACGTGACTAAAGCATGCATATACTATCTTTCATCATGGTGCAGATACTTTTTTTTTTTTTTTTCAAGCACAAAATGCACAATCCACACTTGCAGTGCACGTTACTCTGATGCTGCATTCTCACCTCAATTGTGAGACATTCGTTCAGTTTTTTGCAGGAAGCAGAAATGGTTTCTGAAGTAGCAAATTCAAAATACCACAGCTTGTTCTTCATTCTGAAACCACAAGGAAGTGTGTACCAGGTTTAAGTTACTCTTCACTTAACACATAACTTTTTTTTTCTTTTTACCACACACAGGTATTTAGAAACATCTGCTCTCGTCACCTGCTTTTGATTTTTAAGCTTTAGTAGAAAATGGTGAAAAATGATCTATCAAAGCAAAACTGACAACAATAAACTAGGGAGATATCATTTTATACTATATTAAATGTTTTTACTGACTTGGGGATGCTTATATTGAAGGATGATATACCTGCTGTTGAATTTCTGGGGATGTTTCTCCCTCATTGTGTGAAATCGATGGGCAATGGAGGCATCCTATCAACACAAAACAACAATCAACCAAAATACACAAAATTCAAGATAACAATTCCTCTCACGTGTTGTATTCCTGACAAACTCACAACTCCAATGGAGAAGTAGTTGTTAATTATTTCATATGGCACTGGGTCGCCCTTCTCCTGATTTTCGTCAGTGATAACTTGGACGCTCCAGCGGTCCATGAACACCTCAGAGCTCCCTTCAATGTCTTTAAGAATACGACTTAAATCCTCGCCATCGTATCCTGCCAAATAACAAGACATGACCGAGGCCCCTCATGTTTAAAAATAAATAATAATAATAATAAATAATAAAATAATAATAAATATGTATTTCCTGTCTCAAATACATCAGAGCATATCCAATAAACAAACAGCGTCAGTAGTTTTCACTTTACTTGTTATTTCTCACCTCCTCCCCATCGGAGACATCGTGCAAGGTCATTTCCTGTGCCCAGAGGAAGTACAGCAACAGGTGGCCGCGCCAACAGATGAGCTTTGTCTGATTGCCAAAAAAAAGGAAGTGCGTCACAATGATTTTTACCAGAAGACTCTTGACGTAAAAGTTCATTTTTATAGTGCCTTTAGCCAACACTCTCACCTATTGCGTCTAAAATCCATCCAACTGTGCCATCTCCCCCGCACACTAAAATCCTGTAGTTCTGCAGATTTCTGAAGAAACTCAGACTGAAAGACAGAACGTGGGCTGAACTTGAGTAAGATTCAAAGATGAAGCAGATACTCTAAAATTATCTATTGTGCGCTGCGCAGTTAAAATAAAATAGTCTATACTCACCCTGGTCCCGGTCCTCCATTTACAAGGTTGTACACCTGCCGTGGATTCAGTAAATACTGGAACTTTCGCAGGACTCTGAAAGACATAAAACCAAGCTGAACGAGGCAGCTGGACTAAAAATGTACTTCTCGGTGAAGATATTCCTATGTGGACTAACCTTTCTCCCTGCTTGCCTCCACTTTTAGGATTAACAAACACTAGAAGAGGGTGGGTGTTTGGCACAGGGCTGATCTGTTGAAAATAACACTAGTACAGTGAATAGATGTTTAAGAAAAACCCATACACACTGAGACAGTCACACACATATTTCCCAGCTATTTACATTACATTACAAATTGTAATTATTTACTAATACAAAGGAATTAATTGTGCAGGGCAGCACCTGAAGTACTTGTCCGTCAGGGGTGGTATTGAGTTCACTGTCATCGGTTGAAACTGCGCAGCCATTCTTTACATTATTTGGTCTTTCCTTCAGGAATCAAAACAAAGGAAGAAAGTAAATAAACCTAAGGGGATGGACTACCTTTAAAAAAAAAAACAAAAAAAACAAACATCTACACTATGAACCTGTCAAAAAATGCCACGTAGCTAAGAAAGGTTTGTCAAGAACAGAAAACAGCCCTGGGTTGACGCTATGTTGACAAGAACTGTTTGCACTGTGAATATGCCCAGGGACTATTCTGTACCTTTATTACAGGATATATTGCCCATGGAGGCAGGATATGATCTTTGAGCGGCCCACAGGTACACTCTGTTGGTTCTTGGCCTGCACATTCATCATGTCGCTGTAAAACAGAACAGTGACACATTACTTAAACTCCTAACTTGACAATAATGGGAAAATGTATATATATAGTTTTGCTTCACTGGATGCTGAAGAACAAAGAGACGAGGAAGGTGATCTGAATATAAAGCAAAAAAAAAAAAATCTGACAAAAACACATGTCCATTTCACTGGTCATAAACTAGAGAACACATAATTGTAAAAATATACTGTGTGTTTCCTCACCATAGTGTGGCACCACACACAGTGTTTGCCTGTTAAGCCTTGGTAGCTCTTGATCTTTTTCTGGCACTTATCGCACTTCCTGGCATCGCAGTTCCCACTCACCCAGTCGTGCGTTGGGACCTGAAGTGTAGGATGAACGTTCATAACACCAACCACATAACAGCACATATACTGTAGGTATGAAAAAAATGCTAATTCAACGAGCGAGTATAACTGTAAATGTTGTCATGGAGACACTACTTTACCCCTGTTTCTTTCTTTGACTTAACGTAAGTCCTGGTGCAGGGGGCTGGGTTCCTGTTGGCGCAGCGTCCATGGACTGTGTATTTACAGCCTGGACAACAACAAACACAAAGAAACACAACATTTTTAAAGGAATCAAACCTAGAGCTCGTGACTCATATTACAAAGACACTACATAACACAAAATGAATTTGCATTTCAAATTTTTCTTTTAAAGCTTCAGTGTCAGATGGCACTGCAGCGTCGCCATCTCCTGGTGAGTTCAGGTACTCACAGGTGCAGCACAGGCCCTGCTTCCTCAGACCCAGAAGCATACTCTGGCACACATTACAGTAAACAGGCTTGTTGAAATTTTTCATCCTCCAAACATGTTGCCCATCCTTCTGGGTCATCTGGAAGAAAGAAGCGCATAATGGTTTATGGTATTTCTAATTGTGAAACGGACTTCCTTTATGAGAGGAAAAAGGTTAACTACACAGAAAAGCTCTTCTATCCAAAAATGTGTACTGTATACTAAAAAATGTACACAGTACGTGTATTTCTTTTGTTGAAATTTAGATCACATTTCACAAACCGTTCATAAATGCACTTTGGCCAAGGCTTGCATTTCACAGTTTTTCACACCCACTCATGACTAACCTTCTCTTAATGAGATTGCTGAACATACATTATGGAGTGGTTGTGCATATAATGACGAACTCCATTTGAAACTGACTATAATCTCAAGCCTGCGACACAAGATTATAAGGTTGCATTTAGTTTGTTTACAGCCTGACAGGCGCTTTTATCCAGATTACACACTGAATTTTTCTTTTTTTTTTTTAATGACATGATACATCTGCCTATCATTTACAGCATGAGGCACTGTGGGTAGTCAGCGAAGCAGCCCACAGCAACTGTGAGGGGGCTGAATTCATTGCACCCCAGGCTTCAAATGTCCGTTTGTGGCTACAAATAGCCTGAGGGGAAGTCCCTGGCATTGTTGTAGAGACCGAACAGTAACAAAGTCCAGTTAAGGGTTTTAACTGTCTTTTACAATCCTGTCTGTACGGTTGGAATATTAATAAGTTAAATATGAATCAGAGGGAAACACTGCTTTTTAATGTACGAGAGAGAGTTGTTTTTTTTTTACCAGTGCCCACAGATTACGCCGAGTAAATGGAAAGCGCTGAAATGCTCTGACGGTGCAGAGCTTGCATGAGAATAGATGACATTACCACACCCTGTAGCACTGAGTCGGCAAAAAGGCCATATAGACAGGGAGGAGGCAAAGGACAGAGGAGAAACACACAAGGCCAGGGTTTCACAAGAGCAGTAAACGTGGGCTTTACCTCTCTGTGTTAAAGAGAATTACATACGAACTTAAGAGAACCACTAACAAGCCTTTACGTACCTTTAGACCGAGCAAGACGAGCAGGGGAACATTGTTCATCCCCCCATCCACCCATTCATCTAGAGACACCGTACCGCTGCTGTCAGCATCAATTGCTGTCATCATGTCCTTTAAAACCTGATGGAATGGTATTTAGTTGTCATTATTCAATAAGGACGCTTTAAGAAGACCCCATTCTCTTTAAAAATATCCCGTGGGAATTCAGAGACTGTGATAGCAAAGAAGCTTATCAGTGTGTTAACATTTGCAAATCAGTGACAAATACAGCCATATGCCATTTGTGAAGTCATAAAGGATATCTAAGGCAAACAAATGTTTATCTACACTGTATGTGCGCTCACCACATGTATATATTAATAGATCAAAGCACAGTATGGACAGGCGTTCATGTGTTTATGGGGTGTCTAAGAGCAGGGTGTTCTGGGACTCACCGGCTGGAGCTCTGACACATCCCAGCCGAGATATTCAGCAGCATGCATCATCTGAGCTATAATCCTATCCACTTCCTGATAGTGAAGAAGAAAAAAAAAAGATGACAAGTATGTTCAACACTACAATGAGCCATTATGATTCGTCTGTTGAAACAGAATTTTGGGTTTCATATTGTCAATCACACCAAAAAGATTTTCTCAACAACTTACAGAGCTGTCAAGGACTCCATTGCCATCTCTGTCATAGAGCTTGAAAGCAACTATAGATAGGAGAAATGAAAATGGAAGTGCTCCACTAAGTCATCACTCACATTATTTTTAGACAGTAAATTCACAAAGGACTCACACTCCAGCTTGTCCCGGGGCTGGCCATCTTCCAGCAGAGAGAAGTAACATGAAA
Organism: Apogon talboti; assembly: GCA_037367365.1. Lineage (NCBI taxonomy): Eukaryota > Metazoa > Chordata > Actinopteri > Kurtiformes > Apogonidae > Apogon > Apogon talboti. The sequence continues at coordinate 5,885 of JAPQRQ010043999.1, read as the reverse complement.
CATCCTTCAGAAAGACCTCCTCTACAAAAGAGAAGGCTGTAAATATTATGTGCACAAACACAACTGCAGAGGCATGAGGTGATAAATGAGCGTATGCCAAACAGGCCATAGTGTAAATTGATAAGAGGCAGCTTCAAACTAGCATGGAGGCAGAGGGTTGTGTTAATACATGGTGTATAATCTCACTGGCACTGTCTTCCTGGGTGGGTTTAGAGTTTTGGAAGGAGCGGAAGAGTCGCTGGCAGAGATCCACGGGGAAGTCCTCTACTTCTAAATAAGTCTTCAGGAACAGACGAAAGCCTTCTTCATTGATGCACTAAAATGAATGACAGAGGCACGGTGTTTACGAGAATGTTATGAAATGCAAATGATACACGTGTAAGTCTGCGTGTGCCATGGACACGTTAACTACATTTTCTGAAGTCATCTCTTCTAAAAAATAAAGGAAGATGATAATCACGTTGTTGCTACAGTGTGAAAAGCTTGTTTAGTCAAGTGTTGCTTTGTCAGTAACAAGAAAAACACCCTGGTTTTAAGCCTGAGAACCATGCGCAGCGAGTGTATCCAGAAGGGCTGAAAAGACTTTGAAAGCTAGAGAATGCTATCAAACTGAAGAGATACATTTAATCTATCATTTTAAAACCTGGACGTCAACCACATGACAGTTGAAGGTTTTTTCACATAACCAGGAGAAGCTATTCATTTAAGATTTCAGTCCATCTGTCTGTAATCTCAGATGATATTATGCTGTAGGGCTAACATGAAGCACTCCCTCGATAATGGTGAACCACAAACCCATTTCTTGTTGACGTTATTCCATTTTCCTAGTTCATACCCTGCAGAGCTGCCCTAGTAATAAATAATGCCTCTACAAGGCAAGTCAGACCACGAAATGACAAATGAAAAACAAAGCGAGCATGAGAGCTGCTGCATTGTGCTTACTGCATAATTTTAATACGCTGTATAATTTCTCCAAGTGCACTGCCCAGCGCTTTATGGCTCTGGACACCATCTTAACTCATCATAAGAAGGCATATTTCCTTCCAAATTTGCAATTACACTGTAGAGCTAAATGACTTACCCAAAACTGCTGCACTAGCTTCCTGCATAACTGTTTTGGCACTCCCATCTACTGATGCACAGTACTGGAAAGATCTTTTTTCAATCACATTGAGCTTACACTGCATGAGGGCAGCCAGCACACTGTTGAGCCGGGCCTTGCTGCGTGGGCAAAACTAAGGAGGTAATTTACATTTGTAACCTTGGTCGAATGAGCTGAAGATATTTCTCATGGACAGCTTAGTCAACACGATAGATGGGTTGGAATTTAATTAATCAGAATAAGTCGATTAATAACCGCTCAATATACGTAGATCACGCGCTCATTTTTCATTAATCTGCTTCACTAATAGCTGTAATTCAGTTCAGTTGTATCCACTGTGACTGATATCACTCTAAGTGGGATTTGGAGGAGACCTGATGGTGGCGACAGCAGGACACACAGTCCCCCCTCACCTCTCCATGTCTGTGCTGGGCCAGACTGCCATCTGCATCAAATTCCCTCAGCACATCTTTCACCTTCAGGCTGCAGTCTGGAAGCAAACAGTCACAGGTCACATGGGGAAATATACACATGTGTTTCTATACGTAAGAGAGGTTTTCTAATCATGTCTGTACAAATTTCAATCTAAATGTATGAGATATCTTGAACATGATTACATTGTGAACATAGAAAAAAATGAAATGTATGGATGCTTTATTTGAAAAAAAAAAAAGAAAATGTGACAGACTGCTACCTCTTCTAGATATGAGAAACCATGAGCGAGTGTAAATGAGTGCGTGTGGGTGGAAGTGGAAGTGGAGGGGGGTGCTAAGCGCTGAGAAAGCTGCCTGCCTGCCCGCCCGCTCGCTCGCCTATACTCACATTCAATGTACTGCTGTAGCTGGATGAAGTCGACAGGGTTCAGTTCCTTCACCTCTGGGTTTGTGGGGGTGGACATGGTGCCTGCTTATGCACTAACTGCCTGCCTGTGGACAAGTGAGAGAAACGGTGAGACATAGACAGAGAGAAAAGTGAAGGTGGGTGCACATTAGCCTGCTTCTGTGCAGAAAATAAAAGCATAGCTGCAAGCAAAAGATAGCTTCTCCCAACTCGGGCTGTAAAAATCCATGATTGTACGACGGGGGGAATCACATTTAACACACATTTTGAGTGAAGCAGAATCAAGTCGGTGCTGGCAGGAGAACACGCAGCACTGTGCAAAATATGTCCACAGTCCACATCATTTCTTTGACAAGGTCATTTCCTTTTTGAACAGTTCTTGTAATTACTATTGATTTCAAGGCTGACCTGTCACTGTAGTCAATATTTATAATCACTAAGTCCTTAAATGTGTGTGTGCAGAAAACTGGTGTTGTTTTCCTGCAAACACATACTTTCATTTTCTTTTACTCTATATTTCATGCAAATTCCACTGTTACATTCCGGTGTGCATCTCATCTGACTAGCCTCTCATATCTAGGACTGATGAGCCGTCTCATGAAACGATGTCAGGCTAAAGGAACCCATGATACTTTGACTCAAGGGAGTCTCTGCACCCAAAATCTTTTTCCATGCAGGCTGGCCCAAATCTGCCTCAGAAAGCGACAGATGTAGAAGATGGACTGTTTACATCAGTAGAGAGAAGTGCAGTGACCTGTGACAAGGAAGATCATCCAGATAAGTCAGAAAAAAACCCAAAATGGCTTGACAAGGGACCTCCCCATCAAACAGAAGGAACAGACTGAAATGTCACACAATGCTAAGAGTGAACAGGAAATTTAAACATGATGTACAAAAGGGCCTTGTAAACATAGTTATAATTGGACCAGCATGTACGTCTGACATAAGATGCATGTTTTGTGGGTCAGTACTTTTTTTATGATCATGCATGCTGTTAAAACAATGGATAGACATTTCCTAATAACAGGAAAACAAACAAATCTATTATTCATTGAGTGCTGAGGACAAAGAACTAAGTAGTGAAGAGTTCCCGTCCTGACATCCTGTTGAAGCCCGCGTTTATCGGCGCACACTAAGAATGTAGTGCAAAGAGACATACAGTAGATTGAATGAGATGTATAGTATGACTGATGCTGTTCGTAATATTGTCTGTGTAGGTTCTCATTTGCCCAGGTCATCGTTCTTCTTTGGAGTTTTTCGAGGTTCAACTTCAAAAGAGCAAAACTAGTCCAGTTGAGCCTAGAGAAACTGCCGAAAAAATGTTCATAATAATGTTTGCAAGAAGTGAAATATTTCCTGGTAAGTACAGTATAATAAACATCTAGAAATTGTAGACATGCTTAACATTCAGATTCAAGGATGTGCGCATTGCTTAGTGGAAACAAATATTAAGGACAACTATTTTTGTTAAAAGACCATTCATAAAAACTCACTGAGAACTACTTCCCTGGAAAGATTTAGGTTTTTATTGTGCAATCCATCCATCACAGTAAACTACATTAGGCTTCCATTTAAATTATATTACCATTAAGGGGTAATGCAGTCACAAACCACACTTTAGAATTCAGTCTGCACTTTACCTGCATTAATACAGAGCTATAATGGAGCTTCAAAAACAATAAACCAAGAGTTTGTGATATTCTTTTGAAGAACACAAGTGAGGCGGACTCAGATGGCTCTCTAATTGATTTTAATACTGTGTGGAAATGAATGGAAACGGAAGGCAGACAGGAAAGTAGGAAAGATTTTTATAAAAAGCACTTTCAGAGAGTGTAGTGCACTCTTCTACCCATTCAATAGTATTATTAAACCACAAAAAAACTACAAATTATGACCTATGTTCTCACCCTTTTTTTTGTCAGTTGGTGCCACTGGTTAGTTTAACTGACTGTTGCCATGGAAACATGGGTCTCAGTCATAGCATTTCAGCTGTGACTGAAACATTGCACTAATTAGAAATGTGTTTGCTAGTACTATTTGCCTCGGGGTGGTTTGCTCTCTAAAGTCAAAGAAAGTGAAAAACAATTCCAGCCTGTGCCCTAATTTATACATTTACTCATCCTTGGCTCCTTCCTCCATGTTAAATGAAATCAGTGCAGCAGATTTGCATAGTCCCACAGATGGGAGTGACTACATGACTTCCGAGGCAATAAAAACAAAAGACTTGCAAACTTTGGACTGTAGTCAGCACTAAAATGTGTAATTATTATGAATTCCCAAAGGGATTAGTTGCTGCTGGTAAAAATTCGAGGAGAGGATAATTTTTCTACCATTATAAAGCTTAGATGCAGCACCCAAGCCATTTTGGGCACAACCAAAATCACTAATGTTAAATGACTGTGGAGAGCATCAAAACTAACTAAATGACTCTTTCAAGATCTCATGGTTACACTTAGTCCCAGGTGGACTTCTTTAGAAAACTGTGGTTTAAGCTTATGGGGTACTGATTGTTAATTAACTCCCCTAGCTTCTTCTTGATTTTCCAGAGACATGGTTCTAATAATGATCCAAATGAAAATTATGTATTTTTTTCTTTTATTAAACTCTTTTCATGTGAGGACCCTCCAACCTAAACCATCACAGCACCTTAGTCTCCTGAAAACCTATGGAAAACCTCGATCCTTCATACATATTATCACACATAACCACAATTACAACTTCCTTTCAAAATTGGAAGTGTGGTGATTTTCAGTGCAGGCTGATGAACAGGACCTCAGTGTAAATGGGTTGTTCACACCCATATCTACGGGTGTTATCTTATGTTACAGTGCAACCAGTGCAGGTAACAGTGACAGCCACACTGAACAAACAGTCACATTACATAAAGGCCGGGGCACGCACTGGGAAAAAGAAGTGAAATAAACTAAGATACACACCCACTGTTGCACATGTGATTTGGATCCATTTGCTCACACTGAAAGGGCCACGTTGTCCTCTCTTAATTCCCTCAAAAGGTCACCAGCGTTGCCTAGCAGTATTGTTTATGCTGCCGATCAGGTAGACCAGGTCAGAAATGCATGAGAGACATGTGAGAAATGAACGGCATCTGCCACTGAGGGCCTAATTATAAACTAAAACTTCTATAAATACACACTTGACTCCATCTTCAAACATCACCTCAGAAATGAACCAAAAATAGGCCTGTGAGGTTTATTCCTGCATAAAACAACTTCCCTGTTAGACCAACTCTGAGGTGTTACTCTTACTCTTCATATTTTTTTTTCTCACATGCTTCACCATGCCTATTTTTTTTTCCACTATCATCATTATTGTCCTGTTTAACAAGATCAACAGGCCTATCGGAGTAATCTGATTCCTCACTTCCTGATTAGATAATGATTTGCATGTACAATGCAGGGTGGAAATCAGACTAGTCCACACATGGAGCACAGGAAGAGGCAACCCCAGCACTCAAAGCAGAGGAGAGGAATATTATACCATATGCCAAGCCAGTGATCTCCATTCTCCAACATGAGATGGAGTTTTCAGAACAATGGCACCATCGAAAACAGCTTAGCAGACCAAGCATAAATACTTCAGGAGGTTTCAGGAATGTCTGAAGCCTGTTAAGGATTAATATAGACCCTGTGATTTGCCACTGGTTCTGTTCGGCCTCTCGATAAGGTTTTCCAAGCTCAGGTTAGATGGTAGATGCTTTATGGGGAGCCTGTTTATATTGCTTTATAGAAACATTTATATGAAGGGGACTCACAGTCATCACTTGTAATTTAAATAAAGCTGGTTATTTTCAGTCTAGTAATCCATTATTTGTAAGTTCTGGTATTATAAAATTTCCTGATGTGGTATATTTAAAAACAATGGAAATAATTTTTTGGGTTATGAACAAAAGTGTTCCTGTGTGTATTCAAATTTTTTTTTTAAT
>JAPQRQ010043971.1:0-22613 GCA_037367365.1 Apogon talboti | reverse complement strand
GAGCGATTTATAGTCCGAAAAATACGGTAATTACACAGAATGGAAATAATGATGAACCAACTCTTAATATATAAATAACAGTGGTGCATGGAAATGTGCATAAATATGTGTTTTCTTCTGGAAATTTTCTTGAAATTCTGTTAAAATGTGTGATGCATTTGGATGGAAAACTCACCTGTAGATATGCTCCTGCCCTGTCTGAATAAACCCAATGAGGTTTCAACAGTTAAAAGTGATACAAGCTGTGGTCATAACTAGGTTCTGCTTCTGAACTTGTTACAGTTGCCTCTCATTTACTTATGTATATTTAAAGTTTTATTGGTTATTTGGCTGGGACTATGCACAATAGACATGTTTAGTACCAGAAATAGATTAAAAACAAAAAACAACAAAAAAAACCCCAATAAAACAAAAAAATACCAGTGAGTTCACCAAAAACACTATACAAAACTACACACAATGACAGGATGACAAGTCAGATCCATTGGAAAAACAGATCCTAGAAAAAAATCCACCAGGACAATTTGCATTTACCTCAATTCTGAAGTAATTTAAATTTTCATAGACTAATTAATGCAGCTAAATGAAAATAATCCATCAGTTATAAACCATCAGAATCAACAAAATGAAACATTCCTATGTTTTACTGGACAGTTTTACAGTTATGAACACCTGATAATTTGTACTAATATTGTACAGTTTGTGATGGGATTATCATTACTTTTAACTGTATTTGGTGACAAAACAAAAAGCTGCAGAAAGTAAAAGTTTTTCATTTTGATGGAAGCAGAAGAAAAACCGAAAGTCAGATGAATTCATTACCATTTAACCCAATCAATGTGGATATTTTTCACTCGGACGCAGACATTTCTGTGATGGGAGGAAAAGTTTGGCAGATTGAATTCAGTTGGCAGTGTCATCCTGGAGCCACAACCAAAACACGCTTCATCTGCAGTATTTTATATGAACAAATCAAAGACAGGGATGTTGTAGTCTGGACCCAAACAGTGGATGGGCAGACCAACACCTCCGTGATGTGGCTAAAAATGTCCGTACCAACAGTACAACGCAGTACATGTACAAAGCAGAGCCAATCCTCCAGGCTCTTCACTGTAAAACTAATATGATCTGAGTTATCGTCAGATTTGGTTGTAAAACTCAGCTAGCGTGGTAGAAACTGACTGGCATCCAGTCAAATTATCGTCCTGTTCTGCCAAGACCACCCACTGGTCGGACTCTGCCAACCACCTGGGCCACGTCCGCTAAAGCGTCAGCAATGATCCAGTTTGTTCACGGAGTTCTGATGAACCTTCACATAAAACCTCAGGGAAGAACCATAACCTGACGTTAACACGCTACAGATCTGCAATAAGGTTTTACTGCTTATAAGACAGAAATAAATTCATAACAGATGAGTAAAAATATACAGAGTATGTGGCATAAAGAAGGTAAAGTAGGAAAAATAGTTCCAGTGTCCCTGTATGTCAGCGTCATGTTCTACCAGTTGAATGTGTGAGGTTGTCAGGTTCTGTTCTATGTTCCAGTCCTGTGGTCTGGATGCAGATCAGTCTCCAGTAGAAGTGGGTGGTACTTTCACTGGAGGAGAACTCAACTAATTCAGTCAAAGTCCATATATGACTTCTATCAGTGATCAATAGGAACTAGATTGGTATCTGGAACCATTTACATGTTATAAACCATCAGAATCAGCAAATTTCAATCAGTCAATAACATCAAATTTGTAATATTTCAGAAATTTGTGAAAAATTCCAGAATAAAAATTTCTGAAAACTGTGAACACATTTTCTAGACATTGTCCCAAGGAAGATACATATAACATTTGTGTTCCTGGGCTCCTGACAAAACATTCTTCTGTCTTGACTCTTTTGTGATGTCTCATTAGAAATAAATGTTTATTCATTTTTTTCAGCAAAATTTTCCCCTTCCAAGAAATTTAGGGACTGTACCCTTTTCTACAATATTACTGGTCATATTCACATTAATGCACTTCTTGGTAGTTCTTTTTGGTTCAACTGGACTGGTTTAGCTAACCAGTACTGTAACTGGAGGAGGAAACTGGACTGAAGCGGACCCACCAGGTATCAGAACTGAAGGAGTCTCTTGGATGAGAGAAGAAACCTTTTCCAAAGAGCTAAACCAGTCCAGTTGAAGAACTACCAAGAAGAACGATGACCTGGACAAATGAGAACCTTCACAGACACATAAATGCACATTTGTTGTTGTAGCATTCTGGGTGTGAACATCACATATGGACTTTCCTTTGTGTTTGTCATGTTTCCTTTATTGGTTTTACTGTTTCCAGACTATCCTGTTCTGTATTTGTAACTATAATAATCTGTATTCAGTCTTGTACTTATCATACTTACCTTAAATAACATTTTCTTGTCCGTCTCGTCCTCCAGACCATCCAGAGTTTGCTCGATGTCCTCAGCCGCTGCCTCTGGCGTCTCCCAGTCTGCCGGTGTCCAGCTGCGAGCTCAATAAAAACACTCGGCGATGCCACCAGCAGCCCCTCGCCACCCACCTGTCCTGTCGCCTCTACCAGACATGTGACCACGCCGTCCTCCTCTCAGGTACGAGCGCTCAGTCTGGACTTCAACCAACCTCACCTGGACTGAGCCTGGACCTCAGAGACACGTCCACTGGTTTGTCCACCTGTTGGATGCCGTGCTTCTCTGACAGTCTAAAGTCCTAAACCCTTGTAAAATGTTTGGGTCAAAGGTCTTTTCTTTTACAAAAAAACACACAAGAATTAAAGAACACAGTTTGCTCTGGTGCTCAAACTGGACTCGTATCTGTTGTAAATCAAGAACATGGTGATTTTCCAAATAGACATCACCCATGATCTGCTCAGAATTTTTAAAAATAAACTGATTTTCATGAAGAATGGAACAAACAGCCAAACCGCTATGTGTGGGATGGATTCTAAAACCATTAGTTTCATATGTACTTGATGATTATTGTAGCTCAGAAGTGATTGAATCTTTTCTGTTAATTTTTTTGTATACTTTTTTTTTTTTGTTCATTTTTGTCCATTTTGTTGATGATCATATCATTTTGCGTTCATTTCAATTATTTTTTGGGTTAGTTTGATCAGTATTTGTTGAGATCTGGAGACGCTCTGACTCTCGTTAAAGTTTCTCAGATCTGTACTTTTTAAGATTTTTATGATTTTTCGAGGATGAGATGTTCACTTCCTGTCTAATATTTCCACCAACTGGCAGGTCCAATTGGAATGAGATAATAAACATTAATAACACTTTACCGGTCAGTGGCATATGTTCTGTAAAATGAAGTAAAATGTCTGAAAACTTTAATCTGCAACTTGGTTAAAGTCACTTTGACACTTTGAGGATTCGTCTAAACCTGGATCGACTATGAAGGTTTACAAAGTGAACAGGCTGTAAGGGTTAATTTGTTTTTTTGCTCATTCTACAGTTGTTAAGTTTGAGTGTTTTTGCAGGTGGTTGGCGGCAGCAGATGACGTTCCAGCATCACGTCCAGAACCTGCAGAAGTTCTACAGGATGCTCCGGAACAACGGCTTCCACAAAGACCACATCAAGACCTTCTTTGCCAGCAGTGGACAGCTTCCAGGTACAAATATTTGCACCTCACCCTAATTTTCCACTGACCTTCCCATGTCAGATCCATGCGTGACCTCCCCGTTTCCACCCAGATGACGTGGAGGGCGTGTACTCGGCCACGGAGAAGGCGGTGATCCGTAACCACGTGTCGTACATCTGCAGGAAACAGCACTGCGCCGACACACTGGTCCTCTACCTGAACTCGCCAACTCGCAACGACGGCACCATGCTGCTATGGGACGCCAACCTCAACGGCATCGTAAGACAACCACACCACAACACACATTCATTCAGTTAATTAAACATTTTACAACAGGGCGGAGAAATGAAAATGATCTGTCTACTCTAGTTCCTTCAGGATTCCACTATATGGACAAAAGTATGTTTTGGCGAAGAAGATTGTTGAAATCTAGATGTTGCTGACCTTGAGTTTGACCTTTGAAGGTCACTGAAGGTCAAAGGTCATGGAGCCAATTGAAAGTCCATATGTGACTTCCTATCAGTGTTCAATAGTAACTATATTGATATCTCTAACCATTTACATGTTATAAACGATCAAAGTATGGACCATTAGAAGGAAAGGAACATTTTTAATATTTCAAAAATTTGCCAAAAAAACGCAAAAAAATCTAAATTTCGGAAAACTGTGAGCAAACTTTGTAGTTTAATTAAACTAACATAAATGTTTTTTAAATGAAGCCAACCAATATTTTTGTCCGAGAAGTTTGAAGAAATTGCTAACGAAGACGATGACGGACACAGCACCTTCACACTAACTCAGAGCCAATCGGCCGGTGAGATAAAAACACTGAACGTCCAACTTGGCCAACATCAAAGCTTCTATTTTCTCAACACAGGGTCCAAATAAAACTAATGAGACCAGAATGAGTCCTGGAAAGAAACTACTGACTTGAATTTCAGTGTAGGTTTATGGAAACCAGGGTATTTGGATCAGCATCTAGTGGCCGTCAGCAGTATTACAGCTTTAACATAAATCCACATTGGCTTCATTTTGGAGCCGAGGATGTTGCCTTTTGGTTAAAACACCAGAGTACTGTGGACGCTGCAAAAACCTGTTAGCGTGGACACGTTTGGAGTCACATATGAGGCCGATTTGAGCCACTTTCGATCATAGTTATGGACGCAGACGTTAACGATGATATGTTCAGATCATTAAAACATGCTAAACGTTCATGTCGCGGTGATGATAACGTGTTGTGACAGATTCAGTCCCATATGTACTGGTCATTTCCCTCATGGACCACACATAGACTGGACCGATGTGGTCCGACTGGGAATGATTTATCTGACACACATGGGATCCATTATGAGCCCGAGGACGGACCACCCAAAGTGGACTTCAGACCCTAGGATGTGAGCTCATCAGAACCATCCATCAGAGCGGGTCCAGCAGGATGTGGTCTCATAGGGTCAACAGGAGAATATGAGGACCTGAGGTGGACCTACCCACGTCCAAAACCTCCACCACTTCACCGACCCACTCCGGAGGTTTTAGTCAAACCAGGTTTAACCCACGTTCACATTAGGAAAAGAAAACATGGGTTCAGTAGAGTCACGTTTACATCCATGTCGCAAAGTTTAACCAATGACCACTTGACCTTCAGCTTGTTCAGCCTTATTTTAGCACAAAATTAAAATAAGATACGAGATACTGATTTAGCAAAAATACTGGTCAGATTTGTTCATTCTGATTTTTTTAAATAAATTCTATTGATTATTTTGTCCTATTTTTGCTCATTTGTTGATTATTTTGTTCATTTTCTTAGTTTGTTTCTTAGTTAGTTTCTCTTGAACTTTTGTCTTTTTATGTTTTTATTAAATGGAGTTGATCAGGAAACAAACTGTCCTTATGTTTTTAATCAGTGACATTGTGTATTTTTATTTTATAAATTAGACATCATACCTAAATATGAGTGTTGTACTATCTGGTCCCTCTTTGGGTCCCGGTCCTGGTCCTGACCTCCATGTTTTCCATCTCAGGCCGACTTGAAGGAGCGATACTCTGTCAACGAGCTCCTGGCTGACCTGGCCGGATGCAGGGCGACCCGAGTTCTGCTGTTTGTGGACCAGAGCTACAGCGGTGTTCTGTCCAAGAGGCTGCGGGGATCCCAGAAACACCTCAACGTGGTTCTGATCCAGAGCCAGACCAGACAGACCCACAACCACCAGAACCAGAGGGTGAACCTGGGCCGGGACGACGGCAGCTGGTCCTACATCGGGCCCTCCACCTGCCTGTTGGACCACCTTGGAAAGGTACGGTATTCAGGCGCAGTGATGGAGACCTTCAGTCACCTGGAAAGGTACTGGGTCTGGGACTGAACCGGGTCGGTAGTAGAACCAGGTCTTTAGGTCTAGTTCCTCTGTCTGAGGAGTACACATGGTCATGCACTTGGTCATGAAAAAGTTTTTAATGTGAAACGTTGGTATTAAGTTGTGACCACAGAGACTGAAGTCAGATAAGGAATCAACAGCAACAGAAAAAGCATCGTTAACTTCTTTAATTTATTAAATTAACCCTTCGGTATCCAGAGAGGTCCTTCTAACCACCAAAAGCGTATAATCTGCACAGTGCTCTAGTAATGTCACAATTATTTTCATATGGTTTGTTTTTAACATTTTTACTTTTTTTTGTGTTTCATCAACTTGAGCCATAAAGAAAAATACCAAATACTCAATATATCATGTTTCAACCCTTTAAATGCCATATTTGTAATGTATATATACTACACAAAAATTTGATTACTTCCATTTTGATTTTAGCAGCCTGGCATATGTCAATGATTAACAACAACATCAGTTAATATGCATTATTAGTTTGTTGCTAGGTCAAATGTTCTAAACTGAAGAAAACAATCAAGAAAAATGTATAAATAATCTAATAAAATTAATAAATAAAAAACGGAATGATTAAACTGAGTAAAAATGAAGAAAATAATGAAGAGTATAAACAAAAATGAATAAAATGAACAGAATTGGCAAAAATTATTAAAATAATGAAAAATATGAGGAAGACACGGAATTTTTTCAATATTCTACATAAAAATTTTATTTCTTTTACTCTACTGGCATATGTCAGTGATTAACACCAACATTGGTTAATATACATTATTATTTTTTGTGGTAGATCAAATGTTAAATGTTATAATGTGTCAGTGTGTATTTTATACTCACTTGGTAGAAGGGTGTTAGTGTAGGAATTTAACATGGTTTATAATGTGCTGATTTTAGTGAATGGGTCAGAATTTTAAAAAATTTGCAAAAATGAACAACTTTTGAATTCTAATCTAAAACAAATTGTGAAAAATAATATGACCTTTAATAACATGAAGTACAAAGTGTGCATAATCTTCTCACCTGGATACTGGAGGGTTAAAGTAGACAACAGACGTACATTATCCAACAGGCTCCAGGAGTTGATCCACTTTCTACAACCTGTAATTAGTCGTTATCAGACACTGGGATTGAACAGATGATGGGTTTTTATTTGAGGAAATACAGTAAAATACAGGGATAATGAACAGTAAACCAGTCATTGAAAGTCCCCAACATGAACACTGAATGAACATTATCACAAAGGGATTTATCTGACAACAAATGATGATTTCATGATGGACAGAGGTCTGTTCTATCACAGATCAAACTGAAGAGGGAAGACTCAAACATCTGGATGTAAACACATTATGGACTGAAATATTTGATTTGAGTCTGTTTTATGCAAACTCTTAGTTTGGCAACAATCAGCTGATTTCTGTGATGATCTTTAACATCTTATCCACAGACCCACACATCACGGTGCCTCCTGATCAGATTCAACGTGAACTAAATGATGGTTTTGTGAACTAATGCCATTGGCTGACAGTGAAACATGTGACCAAAGCTGACGCTAATTAGCAGTAGGCTAGCTGTTAGCTTTTATGTTTCCATCAGTAGAGAAACCACTGAACATAGGGCCAGACCCACAACAGGACTGCACAGGTTTTACAGGCACGAAATAGATGCAAATTAGTTCAAGTTCAGATGGAATAAAGGGTAGAACTACGTTGCCATGGAGATAGCGCCAATGTTGCCCCTGTGTCATTTGTCATTTAGATGTAAATTAGTGAATATTCATACACTTGGTGCAAAAAAGGGCCTCTTTTATCAAATATCATTCCACAGTTTTACTGATGTAAATACGTCTGACTTCTGACTATAAATCTATAATTTCACACCTTTACATCTGTTCTTTTTGATGAAACATCCAAACTTTGCATCTTCCATCTTTAGTTCAATTCTCTTTTGCTGTACACAAACAGCGACCAATCAAAATCCAGCCTTGTAGTCATGTGACACTAACATCTTCCTGTTTCTCCTTCTGTCCACCTGTCGTTTCCTCTTTGTCCTCATCAGACCGCTGGGATGCCCCGCCTCCTGGAGCCGTGGACCGGCCTCCTCAACGTGACGCTGTCCGGCGCCCCCTGCAACGCCACGCCCCCTCTGACGGACGGCGAGATGCGACGTGAGTACCAGGGCTGCCAGAACCTCCCAACTGCGCTGTGGCACCAGAAACACAGGAGGACCAACTGAGGCCAGGACCGGGACCAGACCCGCGGGACGCATGGACGCATGTTCACGTTAACGCGGCGTTAGCTTAGCATGCGGTGTGTTTGGTGGACGGCGGTGTGTGTCTACAGTATGTTTTGTGTCCTAACTCTGAACTCGGCGTTGCCACGGCGATGGCAGCCCATCTCGGGGGGAGTGTCCTGACCACTATTGCGAACGGGCGTGTGCGTGTGCATGTGTGAGTTCAGCGAGAGGACATCAACGCTAGCTTCCACTCGGGTCAGCGTGTTCGTTGAGTGTGAACACCACATCATCTCTTGGGCACTTTAACATTTCAGAACCAATCAGCTGTTTCTATTTCTGTCTTTACTCCAGCCTTTCCTCATCCTTTACCTTGTTTCTTCCTTCACCCTGTCCTCTGCTTCACCTTTTGTCGGCTACTTCCTCCCATCGACTCTAAACTCGACTTCATTCCTTCATCTTCATCTTCCTCTTCTTTCTCTCTCCATCGTTTTACTTTTTCATCCATTAAACCAACGACATTTAGCAAAACACTGGAACGGAAATGCAAGATTTTAACAGAATATTTGACAAACACCTCAATTAAAAGGTTAAGACATCGATTATCAAAAGACTTTTGGATACATTTTGACAACTCAAACCCCTTTCGAGGACAAAATGTCTCTACGACCCTGATATCCACATTATTTCTGGTGATTTAATGTAATAAGCTGATTCACTTTTTCATGAGTGTGAAATGTCACCATAACCTAAAAAACACAAAAATAAGTACTATGGTGTCTCACAGTCACTTAAGGTAAAGTAAAAACATCTGTTTGGAGGATTCTGTAGGGTTTCTGTAAATTGGTTTAAGAGTCTGGTTTAGACCAAGTATCATGAGATAACTTTTGTTATGATGTGACGCTATATATAAATAAATTTGATTGATCTGATTGATTTGTCAAGCAGGAGGAGTGGGGTAAGAGAGGAAACTTTAAAATCTGAAATCTGAAATAAATTTAGCAGAAAAGAAAATGTTGATATTCTCTGTTGATTTATAACGATTACCTCACAAATATTTACAAAGATACAAAGAGTAGAAAGTCATACATTTGTGTCTTATAGATTATGTTTTCACTGATACATTTATTTGGGTTTAATTGATATATTTACTGAATTACGCTCAGAGAATATTGGACTTTTTTAAATCTCCAAAAATTTTTGATATTTTTCAAAAATGTATTACTTTGCATAGAACAATATTTTTATGATAAATTTTGTGGGTCTTTCTCTGTAATTTTCCCACTTTATCCTCAGAGCTTTTTTCTTGCAAATTTTTTCGTTCAATTTCAAAAATTTGGAGCCTTTTCTTTCAAGTGTATGACTCCATGCTGTGAGTAAATACTGGATTTATTCGACATTTGTGAGGTATTTTATATAGTTATTTTGTAGAGGTATTTAAAGTTGAAGAGGTAATTTGTAACTTTACTCCGGAACATTTTTAGTTTTTTCTCATAAATGTATGACTTGATAATCAGAGGATATTTTATTTTTTTTCTCCTATATTTGTGAATTTTTTCTTTTAAATTTACCAAAATTTATCATTTATGTTGACTTTATTATTATTTTACTTTTCCTCATAAATTTGTATTTTTGTAAATTTTCCACTTGATTCTGAGAGAAGATCCATTTTGTGTTTATTGTTGTAGTAACTCAGAGATGTCGCACTCATTTTCTTTCAGGTTCCACATTCAGCCCAATTTGATCTCCAGTGGGTCGGACCAGTAAAATAATAGAATAATTACATCTAAATAACATCAACTCCAAATTTTTATCTTTGTTTTAGTTCACAAAAAACCCATTAAATTATGAAAATATTTACATTTACAAACAACTGAAACAAAAAAGATGTGAATAACCTGAAAAAACTGAAATTTCTTCAGAAAAATAAGTGCAATTTTAACAATATTTTCCTTCTACTTATCATTTATACATGTGCATTATAGATCAGACCTACAAATGCACAAATCATTCAGTAACAGGTAGAATTTTGTTAGCATTGCACTTAATCTTCTTTAGACATTTCAGGTTGTTCATATTTGTTCAGGTTATTCACATTTTATTGTTAAAGGACAGTTTGTAAATGGAAGCATTTTCATAATTGAAACATATTTTTGCACTAAAACAAAGGTAAAAATTTGGAGTTGTCATTATTCATAGGCATAATGTAATTTTTTTTTACATTAAACCAAGAAGAAAATTTGGTGTCATTATTTATAGATTATTATGTTATTATTTTACTTTAGATCATATTGGTCTGTTTGTGGAACCTGAACTAAAACCCCTTCGACATCCTTGACTGTTAACATCTTCAGTATAATTTTTGCACAGACTTACAAATTCATCCCATGGGGCCAGACTGGATCTTTTTGCGGGCCGGTTTTGGACCGCGGGCCACCTGTTTGACACCCCTGTAGTAAATGTACGACTGTAATCCAGTTTTTTCTGTAAATATTACCCCCGTCCTCCTGATAATGTTCTTATTTTCCTTAAAGCGATCCTGAAAACACACCGAGGTTCCAGAAACCCGACTGTACCGTTTGAACAGGTCTGTGTTTAGAGTCAGTTTATTCCTGGAGTTGGACGGTGGACGGTGTTTTATCAGACACTAGGACAGACAGGAAACGGGAGACGAGAGGCCGGTCGGCAGCGATCATGATTAAGATATGAAGCACTGAGACTCCCCTCACTGCGACACAGACGGGCTATGGCTTTTTAATAAGAACACAAGTCGTCATGGTGATTCGGCTCCATCACTTATGACTGTTTCTACAAAGTGCATCACATCAAACATGCACACATTCTAATATTAACTCGTCTCTACACTAACGTCCATGTCGTCCTCTGCTCTGTGGTGCTTTGTGGTCTTTGTCCATTCCTTATTGTCTTTCCTTCATCCCAGTAACCGTCCAGTATCTCACCCACAATGCCGTGGGGCCCCCCGCCCCTGCCGTGTTTTGTACTGATGTTCGTTGTTGTATTGATTCGACATGTTTTAGAAATAAATGCGTATTTAAGAGACGGAGGTTGGTGGAGTTCAATCTATGGACGCCTGGGACATTCTGGGACAAGACTGTGTCCAACGAGTCGGCATATTCACGGTTTGTGTACTGATCTGTACAGAGTATGAGGTGGAATTTAGCAGAAATGTTTCTAGTTGCATGCAGAATATCACAACATCTAGTCAATAAAGTACTTTTAAAAACCTGTCAAGAATATTTATTGGCTTGTCTCTAGACCCGCCTTTTCCATACGTAGGGACGGCAACAAAATGGGCTTTGAATGCTATTAGATGTAAATTAATTTTTGTAATTCACATGGTCAAGCATAACCCAGTATATTTACTCAACTATATGACTTGGAGCTGATGATGGAGGAAAAAATGTCATGATAACAATTTTTATACCAGTGATTATTGATGATTATCACGCTAAGACAAATTTTGGGTGAAACTGAAGAAACCAGATGGTTATTTGTGGTTTTAAAAAATATTTGTGAATTTGAAAAAGACTCAACAAAATGAAATGAATGTAAAAGAAATGATGTAAAAGAGAAATGTACAAGATAAAAACAAAAGATTTTTTCTAAAATGTCAAGCGAATTTAGGAAAAGTAAAAAAAACGCATTTAAATAAACTGATTTGGATCAAATAATCTAGACTGTGTCGGTGGCAGGTGGCGCTCTAGGCTACGTTACACATGGTTCTAATACACAGTAGAAGAAATAGAATGTTCTGTTTTTGTTTCTATCTAAAAAGGCTGTGATGTCTTGTTTCGCTGATGACACTCTACTTATAGGTCCATGTTTTCACGCTGCAAACAGCTGATCAATAACATGAGTTAAATGTTCAATACCTTAGAATTCATATTCTTGAATTTTCCTGTTTCAATAAACACTTTTCAATGTGAATTTTCTAAATGCACATTAAATGTGTTTATGGAAATTAACCAAAAGACACAATATGATAATGTTTTATATTTAAAATAAAAATTATAAATACCAAATAGCACTGAGCACAAAATGTTACTGTACTTAACTAAAGGTTCCTGTACTTGAGTATTTAATTTCCTGACAACTTACTTTTACGTTTTGGTCAATGTAAAACTTTTGTAAAAAACATAAAGACCCTTAACTATTTTTGTGATTTTTTTCTCTACATTTATCCTTTAGTAAGTGAGTTATTACCATTTGTTATAATATCACCTTCTGCAATTTGCATTTTTCAGTAAAAGTCAGTAAAAATTAAGTTTTTTTTTACTTCAGTTTTTTTACTTTTACAATCAATTTTGCTTATTTTTTACCTTATCTACATATATCTGTATAAACAAGTGTGTCCATCCACTGTAATAGAAGATGATGGTGTTTCCATGGCAACTATGGAGCCTCTGAACATCCATAGGGATCATATCTGATGACCATGAAAAAATGAATAACTGTATTTTACACCAATTATTTACATGTATTGATAGGATTAGTGGATCAACAGGTATTAAACAGTTAAATCAGTAGATGGTTTTGGTCAACGGTGGATGTCTGGGTCTTTAAGGGTTAAAATCATTGGATTAAAGCTGAAAATCACAAATACGTCACTGTCCAAATACTTCTGGATGCACCTCATTTATTATCTACGACCTGGAGTTTCTGTTTTGGTTTTATTTTCCATACGCCCTCAGGCTGCTCCTCTAGTTTTACTCCAAACAGTGACCTCTGACCCCCAGCACTTTGAGCCCATCCAGGATGTTTTTACCAAAACAGCCGTAACACAATCACCTTCAGCTGTTAATGAGTCGAGGTTGAATCGTCACCGGTCTCAGATACAGACTCTACAGATACTCTGGGAAATGCACAAGTACTGATTCAGCTTCTGTTGTAGCTGCAGACTGAACGTCCACTATATGGACAAAAGTATGTGGACACGTTGAATTCAGGTGTTTCTTTTCTAACAGGGGTCTGGGATACAAAACAATAATGACAAATGTCATAATATAGTTTTATATTGGGATAAATATAATTGCATTGGATAGTTTGGTTGTGTAGTATACTGAAAAAACAAACAAACAAACATGCCATGTTTCCGTCATTTTTCATTCATGTTTGTTCATTTTTTGTTTATTCTCTTCATTATTTTCTTGATTCTTACTCATTTTGTTGATTATTTCCCTGGATTTTTTCATTATTTTGTTCATTTCCTTGATTGTTCTCTTCATTTTGGTCATTTTCTGCATGAACAGGACATCTTACAGCTGAAGACATGATGTGTCCGAATACTTTTGTCCATATAGTTTATATACATACTCAGTTCACTGTCGAATGTCTGGCATCTGATCGTGGATCTGAGTTTGTGTTGAGCGTTTTCTGTTGTTTTGTCCACATGGCGGCGTACAGACCTCCATGGACCAGCAGGTCTTCATGTCTGGACAGGAAACCAAAAGAAAACACAAGAGAAAGAGAATGAGACCCAAAGTAAAGAGACACAAGCCTTTAGTTTGTTCTGTGTTTTGCTCCTTAACAGTAAAAGGTTCTTAACTCTTTCCTGCCCAGTGCTTGTCTGTTCTACACCTGTTCTCTTGTATATTCATGGGTTTGGTTGTTTTAGTTTCATATCAGCCAACACTGTGCACGCTGGTGCATTATCACATACACTGACACCTACTAGCCAGACGGGGAAGTGCCAAGATGGCCGACAGGAAGTCCCAGGAATAACTTGTAAATCCTTCTATATAGTCCATCACCACCTCCATTTCTCCTCCCCCTCTTCATCACCACCTCCATCTCTCCTCCTCCTCTTCATCACCACATCCATCTTTCCTCCTCCTCTTCATCACCACATCCATTTCTCCTCCTCCTCATCACCACCTCCATCTCTCCTCCTCTTCATCACCACCTCCATCTCTCCTTCTCCTCCTCTTCATCACCACCTCCATCTCTCCTCCTCCTCTTCATCACCACCTCATTTCTCCTCCTCCTCCTCCTCCTCCTCCTCCTCTTCTTCATCACCACCTCCATCTCTCCGTTCGTCTCCTCCTCCTCCTCTTCTTTCTGTCTGACAGTCCAGACAGTCGCAGACGTCTGGTTTTACTAATTCATAGTAAACTTGGTTAAAGTCTGGAGCAGGTTTTTTTTTAGAAAGGTCAACTTAGTTCTTAAAGCAGATCTGATGTCGTAAGAGATTATAAACGACACCAGAGCAGCCTTCTCCTTCACACAGTTAACAACTTCTCCTCATACATCCACTTTTACATTTTATCACAGCTGATAAAGTTCCAGTGTCCCTGTATGTCAGTGTCCTGTTCTATTGAATCAATCCCAGTTGAATGTGTGAGGTTGTCAGGTTCTGTTCTATGTTCCAGTCCTGTGGTCTGGATGCAGGAGATCAATCTCCCAATAGAAGTGGGTGGTACTTTCACTGGAGGAGAACTCAATGACACATAATCATATGTATTTCCTTATCAAAATACTTGCAGGCCGATGTTTAGTTGAAATCACAGACTGACTTTCACTCATTAAATGTCTGAATAATGGTCGTTCTATGGTTCTACAGGTTCAGATACTGTGGTACATTTAATGCGTCATTGGTCCTGTGCAGATGGACGCCTCCTGAAGGTCGTTGGCGGTCTAAGCGTTGCCTTCATGGAGCAGATGGAACGCCTGAGGATGAGGATGAGGCCTCTTCCTGTCTCTGTTTGATGACCCACTCCCACTCTGAGTGTTTTCAGTGGGTGTATTCTGACACCGGAGGTGAACAGGCCTGAGTGGTGTTTACATCACAGCATCAGTCAAAAGACCAATGACCTGTGGACGGCGTTCCTCAACAAACGCCTCCAGGACCAATGCAATCTACGGCGGCAAATGAATCAAACCCACAGGAGGTGAACATCTGTCCGGTGGACATGA
The DNA here is from genome assembly GCA_037367365.1 of Apogon talboti. Lineage (NCBI taxonomy): Eukaryota > Metazoa > Chordata > Actinopteri > Kurtiformes > Apogonidae > Apogon > Apogon talboti. Next base: position 7,490 of record JAPQRQ010043971.1, on the reverse strand, counting down.
CACTCACACTCAGGTGTTTCATATGTTTAATAGAAGTTAGTTTAACCCTTCAGTATTCGCCCATAGAGGTCCTTCTATGCATCATCTACACTGGTACTAATGTCAGAATGTTATTCATACAGTGTGTTCTCAATTATTTTTTTTCTATTTTATCAACTTGGGCCATAAACAAAAATACCAAATACTCAATAAGTGCCATATTTTTAACCCTTTAAATGCCATGTTTGATGCAAAAAACACAAAAAGGTTTCCCCCAATATACTACATAAAAATTTGATTTGTTTTTTTCTTTTTTTTTCATCCAGGTATATTTCAATGATTAACAGCGACATTGGTTAATATGTATTATTATTTTCTGAGCTAGGTCAAATGATCTAGAATATCAATATAATAATATAATAAAAAAAATAAAACAGTAAATTATTAAAATGAGCAAAATTAAGAAAATAATGCAGAAAATGACCAACATGAAGAGAATAATCAGGAAAATGAACAAAACTGAATAAAATAATGAACAACATGGGCAAAAATTTTAAAAAGTGAACAAAATGAAGAGAATGATCAAAGAAATTAATAAAATAATGAAAAAATTGGGGGAAATAATCATTAAAATGAGCAAAAATTCAGAAAATAATGAAGAGAATAAACAAAAATGAATGCATTAATGAAACATGAGGGAAACATGGCATGTTTGTCCTTTTGTTTTCAATATTCTACATAAAAATGGGCTTAGTTAGTTTTTATTTTTTCATCCTGTCATATGTCAATTGTGTAACGTGTGCATAACATGATTAAAAAAATATCATGTAACAAGATGTAACAATAGAAAAATGGCTTAAAGAAAAAAAAAACATTTAATTTTGACGTGACGGTAATTCACGATTGATTTTTGTAAATTTCTGTCATGAGTAAATAAAACATTTTCTGAATTGTGCAACAGGTTTGACAGAACTGTGGCTTGAATTCATCCCGTGCAGAATTGTATGGTGGCGCAGCGCCCAGTCGGTGAAGAAGGCGGAGTCTCCGCCCCTCGCCTCCTACCTGTGTTTACTGAGTTGATACGTGACCCTTCGCAGCGCTGAAGGACGTCCTTGAAGCAGCTCCGATATCAAAGAGCTGCACACATGGACAGTTCAGAGGACGACCCTCCGCCTCCGGGGCTGAGACTGACACCACCAGGTCAAAGGTCACGCACAAAGGTCAACATCCACAGGTAAGTAATTTACCGGCACTTAGGAAGCACACAGTCACTCAGGTGTTACATAAACACACACAGTTATGCACGGATGGAGACGCCAGCGTTTTACTACCAATGATAAAAGGAAAGAAGAACGAGAAGAAGAAAAGAAGAAAAAGAAGAAAAAAGAAGAGAAAGAAGGAGAAGAAGCAGAAAAGTGAATCCTGACCGTCCTCTCTCTGCGATCTGTCCGTTCTGAACCACCAGGATCTGATCTGCACCGACGATGGTCGACAACCTGCAACATCACAAAGACACACAATAACAAACAGAAGAACAGACGGATCCAGTAGATCCAGAGTCTTCATTTTATCAACCAGACACTGAAACCACTGACAAACTGATCCAGACCCAGGAACTGGACTCTGTATGCGGACCGTGGTCTACACTGGTGGTTCTGGTCTGGGTCGAGTCAGAACCAGCTTTTACAGACTTGTACAAACTATCTTTTTACAAAAATGTGAATAACCTGAACAAATATGAACATGAAATGTCTTAAGAGAAGTGTAATTATACCAATATTCTGTCTGTTATTAAATGTTTGTGTATTTGTAGATCCACTGTGATCTGTACGTTATAATGGACATGTGTAAATGATAAAACAGAGGCAGAATATTGTTAAAACTGCATTTATTTTTCTTAAGAAATTTCAGGTTGTTCATGTTATTCACATATTTTTTAAAGGACACTTTGTAGATGTAAATATTTTCTTAATGTAATTTTAGTTTTTTTTGCTCTAAAACATTGAGAAAAGTTTGTAGTTGTCATTACTTCTAGGTTATTCTGTTATTATTTGAGTGGTCTGACCCAGTTGAACTCATATAGGGCTGAATGTGGAACCTGAACTGAATTTGTTCATTAAAGCTCAGAGTAAATTCAAAGGTTATTATATCAAAACAGATAATGAAAAAATTACATAACACTGATGTTAAAACAATTTGTTTCCAAAGTAAGGTCCCATTGGACACACCCAGAAGGGGCGGGGCTTCATTTCTCTATGATGTAAAAACATAAATATTCCTTCAGTCTAGTTTTGGATCATGTGAGTCTGTTGAATCATTCCTCTATTTCATTTTTTACAAGTGTTTTCCATCTGGTTTTTTATTTTCATATTGTGTTCATGTTTGTGCAGCTGTCCCATAGTGCATTTCCTCAGGATCAATAACATTTTTCTGATTCTGATTCTGTTTCTTTAAAAAAAATAAGTCAGGATTGTTTTTGATCCACAGAACATGATAGAAGGTGGTGAACAGTTTAATACATAAACAAACAGAGTCATAAAAACGATCCATGTCCTCATAAAGTGGAAATATGACTGTGAGAGACACGTCAGATCAAACAGAACTGGACTTTTATGTCCATGTGTAGTTATTTTGTGATTTTTGCAGCCTGGCATATGTTAATGATTAACAGCAACATTGCTTAATATGAGTTATTATTTTTAGTGCTGGGTCAAATATTAAATGCTAAAATGTGTCAATGCACATTTTTTACTCACTTCAGAGAAGGGTGCTAGTACCACAAAAATACAGAAAAAAAAACAGTGACAAAAAGGGAAAAAAAAACAAACAGCGAAACTTGACAAAAACACAGCAAAACACACGAGTAGAACACTCCAACAGATCGTTATCACTATTATATACAATTATTTTCAAGAATCTACTACAAAAACCTCGCTAAAACGCTGATAAAAGTCATAAAAATCTTCAATGTCTCTCTCACCGACTGCACTCTGCTGCTCTCTGCTCCGCCCACTTCCACCCCTACCCTTCAGCCAATGCAGCCTCTACCCTAATGGGTTATAGACCAATAGAAAGAACCCAATCTCAGCTAAAAGATGACGGTTCAGGAGTTACACTAATTTGAATGATGGTGGGTTAGAACACTACGGTACATCGTAGAATCCGTAAATCCACCACTGAGTCAGTATCAGGATCTGATCTGTCTAAAAAAAAAACTTGATAAAATAATTAAATAAAAGGAGATGGAGTGAGTGTGACGATGTGGTCGGATGTTAAATATGTTCATGTGTCCAATAAAAGTCAAAGACAGTCGTTCCTCTGTACTCGCTCACAGAAACATGCCAACGGACTCATTATTATTGGTGGTTGTGTTGCTGCCGATGGGAGCTGAGTGTTGGTTCAACTCTGAATGAACCCGTCTGTGAATTATTAAAGTTCATATTTATGACCCAGGATGATTAAAGCCACGCTCAGTGATCTAAATGCTCTCCGCGTTGGAGGATGGACGACGCACGCATCAAAGTTTTAGACCGATGCTGAATTTTATTGGACAAATCAGGGACATGAGGTTTTTGTATATTTAGAAAAGTCAGAAAATAAGACAAATCGACCACATCAGCTCCAAAATATTTACAATACTAGTCTGTTCTGACTCGTGTAAAATACTAAAAAATCCAACTCTAGTTCAGGTTTAACTGTAGTTCAGGTTTAACTGTAGTTCAGGTTTAACTCTAGTCCAGGTTTAACTCTGGTCCTGGGTCAACTCTGGTCTCGGTTTAACTCCGGTCCGGGTTCAAGCCTAGTCCAGGTTTAACTCTAGTCTGGGTTTAACTCTGGTCCAGGTTTAACTCCGGTCCGGGTTTAATTCTGGTCCTGGTCCAGTTCAGTCTATGTGGGGTGTGGTTTTGTTAAATTTCTTAATTAATGTCATTTTTGTCTTATTTTGCTCATTTTTGTTGATTTTTTTATTAAATTTGTTTATTTTGTTCATTTTGTTAAATTATTTGTTGCTATTTTGTTGATTTAGGTCATTACAATCAATTATTTTTTATTTAAGTCATTTTTGTTGATTGTTTTGTTGATTTGGGTAATTTTTGTTGATTATTTTATTCATTTTGCTTATTTTGTTCATATTTTGTTCAATTTATTGATTATTTTTTTCATTTCTGTTTCATAAAATATACATTCTTACTCATCTTTCTTATTGTTTTATTTTCAGCAGCAGGAGGAGAAATGACCACGATACATGAAGCAGATCTGAGTCCAAACATACTTTCAGGTTTCTTTCTTCTGTGACAATAATAAATATTCTAGTTTTGTGAATCAAAACGCAAAGTCATTTTGTCCTTTTTCACCATTTTCAGACATTGCTACCTGTTCTCCTTACGTCTTTATTAAATTTAAGGAATGTAAACTTTATTTTTGTAATTTATTCTGTCTTTACTCTCAGAATACCATCTATTTTTACTCCTCATGTGGAACGTATGTGAGTAAAGATATTAAACTAACTGAATGGATTCCATCCAATAAGTGACCTGTGTGAACCTGTGACAAAAGCAGATTTAATGTCATTTAATTTAATCCAAACAGAATGAGTCCATGAACAGACTCCATCTGCTGCTTCTATTCAGAGATTGTAGATCTGATGGATCAATATATTCAGAGGTTATAATATCTGATGGATTTAAATCCAAGACAGATGTCCACTGCTCCACAATTTATGACAAATACTGTAGTATTTCAGGATCAAATGAAATGTATCGAACCACAGCGAAATACAGATGTACTTATTCATAAATAGAAAAAGAACATTTTACTATTGAATTATTTATTTTATTGATTATTATGCTCATTTTGGTGACAATTTTTGTATAGTTCTGTTTATTTTATTGATTGTATTGTTGATTTTTTTTAGCTATTTAATGATTATGTTGTTCATTTTGTTGATTATTTTCATTAGTTTTGATAATTTTATTGATTATTTTGTTAATTTCTGTTCAATTTTAGTTATTTTATTCATTATATTGTTCATTTTGTTCATTTGTATTCAATGTTATTCATTTCATTGATTAATTTATAGTTTTTCTTAAATATTTTGCTAATTTTGTTGATTATTTTGTTAATTTTATCAATTATTATGGTCAATTTGATGGCAATGTTTGTATAGTTCTATTAATTTTATTCATTATTTTGTTTTTCTTTTTTCCATTTAATGACTATATTGTTCATTTTGTTGATTATTTTCATCACTATTGTTAATTCATTGATTTTTTTAAAAATTCTGTTCAATTTTAGTAATTTTATTCATATTTTTCATTTTGTTGATTATTTTGTTCATTTGTATTCAATGTTATTTATTCTATTGATTAAATTATCATTTTTCTTAAATATTTTGCTCATTTAGTTGATTATTTTGATAATTTTTGTTCCAATACATTAATATTATTGATTCTCCAGTCACTTCAGTTGCACTTCTGGCTCAAACCACGAGGAAATGAAGACACATTTTACTCAAATGTACCTGTTAATAAATGAAAAAAAAAGCATTTTATCAAAGTATTATTAATTTTACTAATTATCTTGTTGATTGAATTGATTATTTTGTTTATTTTTGTTCAGTTTTTTAAAACGTGATTAATTATTTTGTTCATTTTATTAACTATTTTATGTTTTTTGTTCAATTTCATTCATTTTATTGGTTAATTTGTACATTGTTCTTGAACATTTTGCCCTTCCATTGATTTAGTTTTTTTTATTACAGCACATTGATATTATTTATTCTATGATTTAAGATGCACTTGTGGCTTGAATCGGAATACAATGGAGAAACATACACTGAAATCTTAGAGAAGTACCTGTAAATAAATGGCAAACAAACCAAATTCACCTAGTTTTAATGTCATTAAGCCTCAGGTAAAGTTCAGGAATGAAACTAAAGCTTACTGATTTAATAAAAATGTCAAAATAACATAAATGTCTCTGTGTTGAACCCCATTACTGATGACTCAACAACAACACAACAGATGCTGAAAGTGTTGGAACAATCAGGGACCATGAACACAGTGTCTTCTGCTTCCCATAAACAGTGGTGATGCGTTCACTGACTGCAGCAGAGCCAGTTTCAGGACTGAGTCACTCATGGATTTGAACGTCAACTGAGCGTCAGATCCTTTCCAGTCTCGTCCAGTCTGATGAAAACCCGACATCTGCTTCTTTGACTTTTGTCGACCTGTCATCACGTCGTCTCATATCCTTCAATCAGCTTTCGCTTTAATCTTCTCGTCTCCCTTTGTGTCCGATCTAATCCTGTTTTCCTTTCACCACATCCTTTTCACCTCCATCTTTTACTCACTTTGGTTTTTTGGGGTTTTTTTTTTTGGTTTAATCTTACTCCTGTGATCACAAAGAAGACCATCACTGGGTCACTGGAGACCATGATTTACTGATGAACTTCATTAACACCTACAGAATGAAGTTTACCCACAAGGCACTGCAACAGGACAGATCATTTCTTTGAGATAAATGAAACTGATCAAACATAACTTTCACATCTTCGTACCACTTATTATTATTATTATTATTAGTGGTACAAGCAGTAGTAGTAGTAGTAGTAATATTTACTCAGAAGTATGCAGTTCATACTACTGTTTCAGACATTGTTGCTAGTATGGCGTTTCAGATGCTGCCTTGGCCATTGATTGACAGGAATTGACCAATCAGAGCTGACTGGTCTTTTCAGGAGGCGGGGCCAACCTCTATAGATGACTGTTTTGAATGGAAATATGTAAATAGCTGGCTGTTAAAGTCCTTCTAAAGTTACTGTTTTGTGCATGTGGTCTCACTGAGGTGTTTAAAATCAGCAGAGGTTTTAATGGTGGTTGTGGTTTTAATGTCACCTGTGTGCGACCACTATAGTCGTCCTGTTGGTGCAGACCTTGGCCAGTGACATCTGGATGTTCCTCTCAGTCTGGGTGTCCAAGGACGAAGTGGCCTGGTGATGGGCAACGTAAAACCATGTGTTAGTCAAGTAGAATCGGCAATGTTTTAAACCTATAAGGACTATCATTATAACAGAGTTATTTATGTTGTTTTTACAATAAAAGTGTCAGTAAATTTTTTTACCAGTTCTTTTGCATTGTTTTTCAGGAAGAACTTAACTTTCAATATGTGTCCATTAATAATAATAATAATAATAATAATAATAATAATATATGTAATAAATGTTAAAAACAGTGTTATAGTCAAAAATTTGAAAAATGACTACAATTTTTTAATCATATTATGCTGTAAACGTGCAGGGAAAAAAAACTTTATTTTAGTTTGTTCAGATCATTCTGTGTCCATATTCTTCTTATTTTTTTAGTTCTTTCTAGTCTGCATCTCTTGTCCTGGATAGTTCTGCATATAGATTTACACACACACACACACACACACACACATACATATACTGTACATACACACACACACACACACACACACACACATATATATATATATATATATATATGTTA
>JAPQRQ010043942.1:0-22628 GCA_037367365.1 Apogon talboti | reverse complement strand
CTCTTTTATATTGTGTATATCCTATGTATATTTGCACTGGTAGGAGAAGCTCTCCAATCTCATTGTACACCCAGTATAATGACAATAAAGGGCATTCTGATTCTGATATAATACAATATATGAAAATGTTAAGTACAGCGTTCAAGTTCAAGTTCTTAATTGTATCAGCTAAACAGCAAACTGTTAACACAAATATGTAACACTACATAAACAGCAGGGTGTGTGTTAATGTAGAAAATAATAATGTATTCTAACTGTAACTGTACAGTAACCAGCATTGTACAGTTTACAGTTAGAATACATTATTACTGTATGTTCTACTGTATATACATTACATCTACACTGTCATCTGTAGCATTTTACTGGTTCTTATGTGCTTTGTTTAAGGTCTAAGAAATATGACTATAACATACAAAGCTCAGAGAGACCAGATAATGTAAACAACCACAAAACCAGTGTTGGGGCTGGAAATATCAGAGGTGTCAGTTCCTGTTCACACTATTTCACTTATAGCAAACTGCAATGTGTGGAGTGTGACATGGTAAAATGAATCTGATGTGGATGTTCTGCTTCCTTTGGTTGCAGTGTTTTCTTGGCATGGCCAATTTGAACACACAGTGCTCGGATAATTATTGCCTCTTTAGAAGACGAATCAGTTCATGGGCATTTTTCAGTGTTAACCACCAGATCTGAGTTTGCATAAAGTGGTGAAAGTTTCTGCAGTGTGTTTCTGTCTGCACATGCACAACAATTAGTGAAAGGGATAAAATAAAAAAGCACCATGTTCATTACGCTTTTCTCTCCTTGTTAACTGTAATTGGTGTAAAATGCATGTAGATGGTATATTTTTTCATAGAAATGTATGTATGTGGAAAGTGTGTGTTGAATATCTGTTAAATTCACCCTTATATTCCAATTTTGCATGTAAACAAAATTAAATCGGGGGCACAAGCAGAGGTTTAGATATTGTTTGATATCACAGATATTGTCAGAGCAGCTTCTTTGTCTGTGTTTTTGTTTTTTGACTCCTTCACCGATGTTGCTGGTTGTTACTGGCTGCTGACTTAAAGTATTTCAGGAAGATGGGGCCTAATTGCATTTTTTCAGTGTGTAGGATTTGTTGGCATGTTTATGTGTGTTGTGTTGGGTAAGTGCAATGCAAATGTGAATACATACTTAAAATCTGAGACAATCTTCCAAAGAAAAACTATAACACTATTTCAGTAAATCCCTCAAAACAACATGTATATACTCTTATCTGACAAAGCTTCTCTAGCAGCTGGAATGAGGGTTGGAAGCAGCACGGTATTTTATAAATATTATATCTGTTTCTTTGGCATATTGACTTAACTGCCTTAGGTCAAATCAAGTATTTTAGAAATGAATCCCTAATTGACTGGGGAACTAATCTGGAATTTCTATGTCCTGTCCATCACAGTACTTTTCTACAAGATTTTAAAGGAAAATATGTAACGTTTAATATTCTCTACATTTTTTCTCCTTCATGGAGTATTGAAACCAGAGATCAAATATGTGAGAATATGAAAGAGCCAATATCAAACACTAATATATTCAAAAGTGTGTACCAATTACTTTTTATGATTATCTCTGACCTGTAGGTGGATGTGACAGAGGAGAATTGGTTTCTCATGTCCTTTAATAATTGTGTGTGTCTAATATGTGTGAGTGTTTGCATATATGTACAGGTGTGTGCTCACTAATCTGCAGACAGCAGCATGATAATCTCCTATGTTTTATTCATCTGGAAGTGTGTCACCAGCTAATGGAGAAAGGAGATGCATTTGTTCATATGTATGGTTGGGTGCGCATCTGTCAGGACTCTTCTTCCTCTCTACATCTTCTGTGACTGGGTTTTAGTTTTTCCCCATTCGCTTTTTGCTTTGCTGCAGTTTTTACTCACTTACCTGGTCTCCACCCCACACAGTCCCAGTACTGATCCCACTCAGCGCTCCATCCCACTAGGCTAAACAAATAAAAATAGAAGCATAAAATGACTGTAATCAGACTGTGCTGAATTAGAATTTAGTTGTTTGCTCATTGATACCAAGGTAGTGTCCATAAGACTTGTGCATATGCACTGTGACAACCATGAGTTGGAAATGATGATTAGCCCCTTGCAAAATATACATTATTGTAATTCTAATATTCAGATACAGGTGACATTCTTTCATCTTTTCTTATTTTTCTATCTCTTTTTTTGGTTCAGTTAATGACTAGAATCATAGTAAAACTCAAAAAAAGTATTATTCTTTTTATGCTATTTATGTTGGAAACAAAATCATATCAGTGAAACTCAAGTTGAGATGCATCTTATCAAGATTTTCCTATGATGCTTAACAACATACACTATGGTTGCTGTTTTTGTGAGTGAAAGAGTAAATGTGATCAGCAAAATATACCTTTTGATCTCCAGACCTTTTTTCCCTCTCCTCGATTCTTTATTTCTGAGCATCAGCATTCCAGAACTGCACCCCATCGTTTCCTCACCCATCTGTCCCCTTACCTCACCCCTACCAGCCTCCCTTCCCCAATTTTCTCTGTCGCTCAGCAACCATCCGTAATTAATGAGCTTTTACAGTTCGATCTGATCTGCCTCAGGATTGGACACGTCTGATAAGCCGAATGGAATATACACACAGGCCTTCCCCTCTCTGCTCAGCACTGCCTGGAAATATAATTACTTGAGAATGAATACACACACATGCACGCTCACGTGCACATAGACTGACTAAGCCCAGGTTAATACCAATCTTTTTCCTCTTCTCTGCACTAATTAGAAATGTACTGATGAGAGTCATTTGTTTGGAAGTTGAATGCACTGTGCACTTGTTGTGGTTATTCAGAGAATCAGAAACTTGGATAATTAAATATATTTAATGATATGGTTTAGTGAGCGTATGTGTGTATGTTAATGACATGCTCTGGTGCTCTTAATGAGCATGTGACAGTGGCAGGAAGGTGGAACAGTGTACCACATCAAAAGCCAATCATTACTTAAATGCAATCTATATCCCAAATGCCAGTTAACACACTCGCTTATCAATCTGGCCCCTTGGCCGCTCTCAACAGCTGTCAATAGGCTGTTCGAGTGGCTCTTTATAACAGCTTCGTCTCCAGGAAGTAGACTGAAACCATATTCATGACTAAACTAATTTCCTGGATGTAATAATGCTTCAACACTCAGGGGTATACAGATGCGGGATGGGATGCCATGCTAAATCTAACCTGTAGTGAAGGCTGACGGATGTCTGTACGTTTCAGCATTTAAGGTACATGTACCTCTGTGCTTTTCCATAGATGTGAAAAAGTGAGCATGTAAGGACATAAGTACACCTATACAGCCACTCATTTAGTGTGGAGTGTAGCAGCACAGTCAGGTTTACTGCTGTGGCCATAGCAACAGCCATGAGTGGAGATGGAGATGACATTTTTTTCAGTGGTGATGCACTGAATGTCCTTGTTCAGATGAGAGAGAAGGAGAGCCAGGGCTGGAAATGTAGTCAGAGTGAGGGATGGGGAGAGGAGGGAGGGGTGATGAGGGCTGGGAGAAATGTTAAAAAACACTGAGCAGAGGCTTTCTTTCATATCCTTTTAGCTGTTTGTTTTACAAGCTGACAGAGCTCGGTGACAGACTTTTTATGAGTTTGTCACTTTTTAATTCTCTTGAAGTTTTACCCATGGCTTGTGTTTCACACAGGGACATGACATTCAATATTCAATCAGTGCAACAACAGCAGAGTAGTGTAGTGGTACTGACATTGAACGCTCAGTCTAGATTACACATCCCAGTATGTATTCCACTGGAATGAATCTGTGTTACAAACATGTCACATTTAATGCACTAAGATGTTAGGAGCAAATTATGTATTTGGCTTTAAAGTAATTTTTTCAACACGTCAGCATAAGCCTGGCTACATTATCTGCAGTTTCCTGTGTTTCCTTTGTTGCTCTTTTCTCTCAATGAGTGGCGCTCCACTTGACTTCCCCTCCCACTGTTTACTGTATGTGTTCATCTCTTCCCTCTCCTTTGCGGGTGTCTGTATGTGTACTCTGTCTGTGGCTAATCTGTGTGTTAGGGAGGGTTGAATAAGCCTGTCTTTGTCAGGGCATTAGCTTTGGAGAGGATGAATACATTAAATGATAAATGGTGATGGGTTAAGGTGGCAACGTGTGGCTTCAGGATTCATCTGAATGGTGGTGCCACTACTCTACTGTTACTGTGTCTTATTGTTGAGGAGTGTATGCAAATACATAGCCAAGCATGTGTAAAAGTGGTCTGTGCATTGAAATGACAAAAAATTGGGTTAACATGCCAAGTTTTTCCTGTAACCAGGTTTATAGGGATTATACCTGGGGTGGTAATTGGACACAGGTTGCTTATGGAGTTTTAATGCTTGAATTAGCACAAACAAAATGCCTTTTACCTCATTTATATTAGGAGCTGACAGAAATAATAATAATAATAGGTATCTCACTTCCGGGTGTGGCTATTTAGTCACATTAGGACTAGGAGAACCAGTATACCTTTTTTTATGACTTCACAATAATTACATATAAGGACATTTTTAATCATATGAAAAACCATGAGGTATTCACAATTATTCAGAATAGTATATAGTCCCTAATTTTTTTGAGCGCAATTCAGATGAGGAATCAACAGGTGATCTTGTGCTGAGAAAGGAGACTACGTGGTCTCTATGTAAGGGATTAATAACCAGTATTTAAGGGAAAAAGATCTGTGACTCATCTGCAAACCTCAAACATGAAACAAGCCTTTATGCTGAGCAAGACAATATTCCTGTTGTCTGTTTACATATTTAACAAAAAGTATCATTCTGCCAATATCCCCATTTACCTGCAGTCATTTGTGACATCAAATATTGAAAAGTGACATGACTGAAGGCTCTTGTGCTCTTTCACAATTATTCAGAGCAGGTGTTTTTTCCTCTTTCAGACCAGAAACATGGGCTTTTGTTTTGGCCATACATCTCTACCCCTGCCTAGCAAACTGTTGGCTCACTGGTTTTGTGCAGATGTGATTGTAAACAGACCTGAAGAGGAACAGCATGAGGCATTGGCTTGGCTGGGGCATATGCACTGGAGAAATTGAACAATAGTAAGTAATGTACTACCCACATATCTTCATATATTTACATTTATAACTATATTATTTGGTTTCTGGATTTTAAAAAGTACTGTTTAACTATTGAAGCACCCCTTCACTTTTAAACCATCACATTTTCACTCTTTACTACCAAGTCATTTACCAGTGAAACAGTTAATGCAGAAATGAGATCAATGTGTTGTGTGGCACGGGAAATAGGTGGTTCTCCTAACTTTTGTGCTAATGCTCCTAAAGTTTTTGTGTAGAACCAATGAATGATAAGAGTGAAACCAAACATTGAACAGCACTTCTTCGAGAAAACAGGTTGAACTACAGTAACAGCGGTAAAATGGCCAAGTTAGGTTACTGTTTGGAATAAAAACCGGCAGACTCCTTTGACTGTTTGTAGTTTATCAGATGAAATATAGTACGCACAAAATTGAATGTAACATTTATTTTGAAGAAAGAAAATGTGCAGTTAAACTCTAGAGAGAGTCTACTCTGGCGTTACTTTCCTTCCTACTAATTCTAGGTGCACAAACACACCTTAGAGAATGTGAATGTGTGTATAAAAAGAGACACCTCAGCTCCAACCCTACCCTCAGAGCAGGAGAGAAACAGCGGCAGTTGAGGATGGGAATGATGTAGACTTATATGATGGAGGAAGAGAGGATTCTGCTATTAGGTGGAATGTGGTAACTGTGTGAGTGGAGAGGAGGGGGTAGAGGCAGAGCGAGAGCAAGACAGAGGCGGGTGGGGGGGTGCTAGGTTGCTGACTCGGAGCTCTGCTGCGGTGAGCTTTGAGCTAGCGTCTCTCTCTGAGCTTTCTAGTTGTGTGAGCCTGAAGGCTGCTGTGGTGCAGACCCTAGCCTAGCCACATCAGCCTCCCTCTTCCACTCCCACAGCTCAGTCAGCCGGCAGCTCCGGTGTGCTTCAGATGCACTTAGGCTCTTTAAGTGTCTCTGTCAGTAGCTGAGGATTTCCTGTCCCTGCAAGGATTCTCTCTCTTTCTGGCAAAAGCAGAGACAGAGAGGGACAGAGCATAAGGAGAGGAAGAGGAAGACGGGAGGAGGAAGAGCAACAGCGGGCTGGCAGTGACCTTCGTGGTGCGGTGGCAAAGCAGAGGAAGAGGAGCTGGGAACGGGCGTAAGATCCAGCAGGTGTGTGTCAGCACTTAAAGGAGGAAGGGAGGAAGAAGAATGTGAGGTTTCTCTGGGCTAATAACAGGATGTGCACGATAAAGTGGATTGGATGCTTAACAAATGGAGTTGTACTCTTAACACTTAAATATATTGCAACATAACATATTTTCTCACTGAAAGTCAGAAGTGTTCCAGTTTAGGAAGAACTAACAGCTGAGGGAGAAGAGTTGTAAAAGAAGTAGATAAGCATTAAGAGAGATATTCCTCTTTGACATGTTGTAGATGGATACGTCCTCACAGAAGCCAGATATAGAGATGCTGATATGAAGAGAGAGTTAAAATATAAATGGAGAATACAGGAGATGGATTAAGCTGGGGAGAGGGAGATGTATGTTGTGCCAGCTCGAGCTCAGCAAGGATGACAGACGTGTTTGTGTGTTTTCTTTCTGGCTTGGACTTGGTTACTGAGAAAAACGTCTGTATCGGAGTATCAATCACTGTGGGCTGGGCGCTGCCTCAAGGCTGCAGGCGAGAGAGGCATGCTCTCCCAGACCTCTGAGAACATCTGTGCCTGCCTTTGTGGTCACATGCATGTTTCTTATTTCTATCTTATCACATTATAATCAACAGGACATTGTAATTTCTTCTCATCACTGGAAAAGAAGGGAGAAAGCGTTTGTGTAAGAGGAATCCAAATGTGCAGGTCAGCTTCAAGTTATGGTGTGATCCTTTACGCACCTGTATGTCTCACAGAATGACGTACACAGCTGAACTCCCGTTCCTCCACTTGGTGATGACCATATAAAGGGGCTCCTCACTGACCATTTTTTGTTCCTTGTTGAAATCAGCTGGTGGATGTAGGAGCTAATGCAGTTCAGCAGGAGGGCCTTGGTTTGTTCTTACATTACAAGCTGAATTTGTCCTGCTGAAGTAGCCTTGAGCCTTGAGTGGGGGCAATTCACCTCGAGGCTAGTTACAACTTTCTCCTAATGAATAGATAGAGCAAGAGGATGTGGGAGGATGAATGGACAAGGAGAAGAAAAGACAAAAGTGTGTGGGATGAAATCTGCAAGTCATTACATTGGCTCTTAACCAAATCAGGATCTGTGTGTGTTCGTACGTTTGTTTGTCCAACAGCCAGTGAGAGATGGATAGAGGGGGATATAGAGTGTATGGTGTATGTATGTGTGTGTGTGTGTTTGTGTGAAGCCAGTGTTTGATACATACTGTATGTCTTGAGGATGGTATCTTTGTTTCAGTCTCTGCATTCTTGACTTGCTTCTTCCCATCACGTCACATCTTCCAGAAGTAACAACTACACATTGACCTACTGAGAATTAAGCTTGACTCAGGCTAATCCATTCTGGACACTTCGTGACTCAGCAGCAGACACACACATCCACACACACACACACACACACACACACACACACTCTAACTCACTCTCTATTGGCACTCGAGGTTTTTAAAATTCTGGTCTGGCTTCAGCATTGCTACAGGACAGAATATTGACTGAGTATCGGCACTGATATGGAGTGGATATGAGTGGTAATATTACGTTGTTTGAAAATAACAAGGGTCTACTGTATTGCACTGGCAGTTGTAATATCACACTGTTTGCTGTACTGCATTTTCTGTGTACAAGTGTGTCTGAATGTGTATACGGTGCTGTGCGGCGCTCATAACTTTCTACCCACCGTACATCATCTGTTAAACCAAGAGGGGAAAAATCCAATTACATTCTCCTCTTACTGTCTGCCAACAATGAGCTGGGCTTTTTGTATCTATGATTTTACAAATCACTTTTTATCATCTAATAGGCCAAATGTATGTAAAATGACATGCTTTTACTGCATTCATTTGGCATTCTGTAGGGATGTGGCTTTGAGGAACTTGTGTATGTGTTTTCAGCAAAAGATAAGTGTGTTATCTATATAGGGCTAAAAGCCTTTCCTCGATGGATCCTGACAGAGAATTCCATCATCTATGTAGGTGTTTTGTGTGCTGCCTCTATGGATTGAGTTTGGTTTGAAGTGCTGCATAGGTATGTGTGTGAATGAGCAATATAAATGCACATATTTCTTTTACATAGCGTTCCTTTGTGTGTGTGTGTGTGTGTGTGTGTTATGTGCAAGTGCAGGTCATATAAATGCACATATTTATTGTATATCCACAGAATGTACCTTGTCCTATTGTGTGCTTTATGCATTAAGAACCCTTGGACACCATAATTGAGGGACAGAGGGAATGCAAGTAGGAGAGTGTCTCCTCTTCAGCTACTCTGGTGCTGCTTGGTGCTATCATGGCCATAATGAAGGCTCATTTATCTCCATCTCTGCACAATCTCATCAGCCACAATGAGGTGGTAGTGGGTCTGGAATGAGGTATAGGTATGTACTGTTGAGGGGATGTTCAAGTACGTATGTGCCACATATGAATAGATGTCTGGATGTGAACAGTGATTGTTAAACCAACCTGTTGATTTACTTTTGAGTTCAGCAGAACGCCTGGACATGGGTCACATTTGGTATAAAATCATCATGTTTTATTGTGTTTGGTCAGCATTTGAAGGGACAACTCTCAGTGCAGAATTGGATCAATGAACATGGATTACATTCAGAGGTCAGGTTAAGTAAGCATCTATTTGAGCAGTGATGGCACCTCCTCACCCTGAAGCTGAGAAGGAGTGAGTGTAGAAGAAGAGGGCAGATGGGGAAATGGACACACTGAGAAACAGAGGGATGTGTGTAGACAGATAAAGGCTGAGTAATGTCATCATAGGCCCCATGTCCTCCAGGTCTGATTAAGAGCCTCTCTGAGCACTCCCAGACGCTGCGCTGTGATAGGCCAAGGTCACGGCGAATCATGGCACAGCGCTGCAGATTGATGCTTAACTCCGTCAGGAAACAGCGGAATCTAATTTGGCCAATGGGCTTCCTCTCCACTTCAGATGAAGAGGACGATTCCCTTCGCCCTGGGGCTCTCTGAGGAGGTGTGTGTTTGTGTGAATATGTGCTGGCTGGCAGCCTGGTCAGATGAGTGTTCATGTCTGGATTCATTCTGCTGTTATTCCTGATGCACACACTCTGTATGTGTATGCATTTTTCGCTTTGTGTGGAATGGACACACTTGTCAGCGTGTTGTTAAGGAATGCATTGTAAGTGATTGGCAGGCTAAGATATTAGTTTGAGAATAATAGGAGTGTAATAACTCGGTGGCGTTTGCCTCCAGAGAGTGACTCCCAGGTAATCACATTTACTCAACACAATCACTGTCTCGTATGCCAGAGCCTGGGACAGGACCATACTCTTTTTCATTTCCTTTTATGAATGTCACGAGCTCTGCTATGTGTGAAGTGTTGTTTGTGTGTGTTGTTGTTGATGTGTCTTGCAGCTGGGTTATGAGTGCAGACTGCTTTTTGTATTTTTCAGCCTCTGTACTGCCCATAGTAGTACACAATTTGCACATATCAAAGATGCTTTAGAAATAGTCTCGAGGTATAACGCTGTGTCAGGGCATAGTGATATTTATTAGATTCAGAAGAGGTGCTGCTATTTGTATTGGAAAGTAGTATTTATAATCCAGTACTTCCAATGAACTATGACTAATATTCAGTCTCTTTTGAAAAAAATGAGTCACAAATAATGACAGTTTCTTAATGTACCATATCTTGGTGGGTATACACCCTGTAGTACAGTATGTAGATATCTTGAATACATGTGAGACCTGCTATTAATTTTAGAACGCGAATTGCTGCCCCAGAAAGTTGTCACTTCTTAGAGAAAAATCTAAGATACTGTAAAGTGTATTATTAACAGGTCTGTTTTTGCAATGGGAAAGTTTGGCCTCCCTCCTAGAGAGAAGTTTAGAAAATAATGTGGGTGCTGCAACAAAGTGCACAGTCACTGTTTTTTCCAGGCTGATCCTAGAGGCTGTTGTAAGTGAAATGCAATGCAGCAGAAACTTAAACATCAATTATGGTGATGGATATGGTAGCGTTGGTTGTGTCGATGAGGACATCTCGTTTTGAGGAGAGGCAATAGCTACACTTTAGGCATACCTTTTTAGTAGATGAGCAAGTGTTTTGATCTTTTTCCCACTGCATGTGATTAATTTAGGGCTGATGTTTAACAAATGTACCAAAGGTTAACTATTGTCATGAGTCCATGGACTTGGAGATCTATCAGCAAGTTTAATTAGTCCTCACGCTATGTCGGATGTCTTTGTGGAAGCTGCAGAGGGTTTTGTAATAGAGTTATTCTCAATGAATAAACACTGTCCTTGTCATGTTCTCATATACATTGTTTTTCATCTAATTGGAGTAAAATCCGGTAGCAGTGGATCTTGTTTACACAGAAGTAGTGAATGTTGTACTTGCCAGAACAGCATTTTTTAGCTGGTAAACAATGGCTAATATTAGCCATCCTGGGTGTATATGTGTAAACCTTGGGTTATAATTTGTGAGGTGAATATAGCATAAAATTGGTAAAAACAAGTACGAGTGCAAGACAGGTTTTTAATGATTAGACACAAATTAACACTGTCAGGATTAATTTTTCACTTAAAAAGCTGGGTCGATAGAGTGTTGCTACTTCTTTTGGAAAGTTGTACTCTTTATGTAATTAATATTTAACTCTCCTCAACATTAACCTGTGTGTGAACTCTCTCTACTTAACATAATAACTCTAAAGGCAATTTCATCTATATCAGCACTAAGAGGTATAGATATGGCTGTACATATTCTAAAACTGAGAAAATACTTCAAAAGAGAAGGACAAGTTTTAATTCTTGCAAAATGTGTTATTTATATACGCCATATAATATATATGCACATATGTACTTATTTATTTATTTACATTTATATTTATAGTTATTGTAGCTTGCTGTCCTTTAGGCTACATTCTGTTGTATTTAGTAGTTTTTGGTGTGACGGTTTGGCGGTAAAATATATAGATTTTCTCCATAAACATATACAGTATAATGCAAGAACATAAAGTAGCTAAAAGGTCAAATTTGGGACAAGTACCTCAAATAGGAACTGAAGGGCAGTGTTTAGTAAATGTACTAGTAAATCTACTGTGTTACTTTTCACCACTCTGTCATCTCTCTGCTGCGCTCTAAACTCAGCTTAAACCATGTTTCTCTGTGTGAGTCAGAGCCAGGCATTTAGCTTCCTAACGTTTATTAACATTAATAAAGTTATTTAGTTAGTTACTTACTTAAACCACAAATTGCTGCTGAAAACTGCTTCTTGTATCTGAGGTAGGTGTGAGTAACAGGCACATGAAAATAAATAAATAAAAGTTTATTCATATAGCACTTTTTACAGAAAGATTTCACAAAGTGCTTTACAATAAAAACAGAAGTAAGATACATAGGCAGTAAAAACACACAGTTACATACACAGGTGTATAACACACAGTTGCATACACAGACACAGGCATAAAAATATAAAACCAAATGGTCATAAAACCCACCTTAACTAAACGCCTGTCTAAACAAGAAGGTCTTAAGTTGCTTTTTAAAAGACTCAATTGAGTTTAAGGTGCGAAGTGCCAGTGGCAGGGTATTCCAAAGTCTTGTGGCCACAGCTTGGAATGCTCAATCCCCCTCTGCTTTTGAAGTGAGTGCGGGGGATGACCAGCTGGCACTGGCTCGATGATGTAAGAGCCCGTGGAGGATTGTGCAATTTTAGCAACTCTAAAATATAAGTAGGGGCATGGCCATTTAAAGCTTTAAAAGTAAGAACTAAAATGTTTAAATTTATCCTAAAAAGAACTGGGAGCCAGTGAAGTTCTGCTAAAATCAGTGTGTTGCATGCTCTTTTGCTGTGTGGCTATTATTGCTGCGGTGAGTTCTTAAAACACCTTAGTTTTTCATGGAGCTCATCTTAAACATACACAAGCTCAGTGCAATCAGAATTCATAATACCAAGTTGGCTTAAAATAAAACTGTGAGGTACAAGAAGATAGAAGTGGGAAAACTATGTGCATTAGAAAGTAACATTAATATTCAGATAGCACAAGACAGTTGGAGTATAACACTGTAGCAGTTTACACAGAGGTCCATGAGTTGAAGTCAGTGTGCAGCACTTGTTCATCTTCTGAACCCGCTTTATCCTCACTAGGGTCGCGGGGGTCACTGGAGCCTATCCCAGCTACTTAAGGGCGAAGGCGGGGTACACCCTGGATGAGTCGCCAGTTCATCGCAGGGCTGACACAGAGACAAACATTCACACCTATGGGCTATTTTAGATTAACCAATTAACCTATCGGTGCATGTCTTTGGATGGTGGGAGGAAGCCGGAGTAAAACCCACACAGACACGGGGAGAACATGCAAACCCAGGACCTTCTTGCTGTGAGGCACAAGTGCTATCCACTGCACCACCATGTTGCCCCTTGTTTAGTTGATAATATTGCTAATTTTGGTAATCCTAGGTGTATATGCGTAAAGCTTGGGTTATATTCAAATATATACATGCCTTGCACATGCCTTGTACAGGATAAATTTGGTAAACACAAATAAATGCAAGAGAACAAGAAGGCAAATTTTGTATAGTGAAAGCTGTGACATCGCAGGGAGAATGGGAGACTGTTCACTGATACAGCAGTGCAAAGAGAAGGAGAAAGCAGGGAAGGGATTGGGCCAGGGGTAACAATATGGCTTAGCTGGTGGATCAATAATATACTCTCTGATCCATAACATATTAATAGGAGGGAATACATTATTACTGTTAAGAGATGTCAGGTAGAGAGGGCAGACACACACTTTGGAGTGCTGGAGGATTTTCAGTTAAGCCAAGGTGAGGGACACAACACCGCATCTGGGCACAAAGCCAAAAAATTACCCTCAATCCTCTGCCTCTTCCAGCCCTCTCCTCTTCCTCCTCTCCTCCTTTCTTTCTCTCCTAACCTCAGGACACTCTGTAAGCCTCCATTTCCCCTTCTGTCTTCCCCTGTACCGTAGATGCCCCCCCTGTCCATTTCATTTCCTGTCTTAATATCCTGATTGAAGTGGTCACCTCTCCCTGTAGTGGTTAATGAGCAGCAGGTGTCTGAGTGCAGTTCACTCGACCAAGGCTGGGACCAAGGGACCCGCTCACAGTAGAGTAGCTGCTTTATCTACCCAGTGGAACAGGGGGATGTGTAGTCCGCCTTCTTAAAGCATTTTAATGGTTTTTCATTACTGCTGATAATGCCTAGCAGAGATAAAAAGGAGAGCCCAACAGTGGATGTGTCATTAAAGATAATGTGATACTTTTTTCAGCTGGTGCGTTGTCTTGTCAGTGGCTTAACTGTGACAGCAAGACTCAACATTATGGTCTACGTCCTGTTGAAGAAGGGGATATGAATAACAAGTCAAATGCTGCACTTAAGTTATAGAGTTGGGTGAAATTATTATTTTTTTTTAATAATGTGAAAAAATGCCTAAATGTACATTGGTTCCATAAACTGTAGTGGCTCACGACATCCCGGGAGCACCGAGATTGAAAAGTGGCTAATTGTCAGCTGCTCCTGAGTGTAGTGGCATATGCTGACTCTCAAGTGGTCAGTGGCTGCCCTCAGACAGTATGCTGCAGAGAGAACCGAGGCACATGCTGAGTTAATCACAAACAGAAAATATTGTGGTGACACTTGACTGTCTTTGACCCGCTACGCTCATACAGGCCTGGATACACAGGACTAATCATGGTGTTACAGCTTCTCGAATACAACATCAAGATAGAAATATTTGTGTTAACAACAAAATGATAAAATAAAAAAGTTTAGATAATGTGTGATACAGAAAGTAGGAGTCCCTTCACCTGCAGTTAGCAAGTAAAGCAAGAAACTCCATTCAGCAGCAGCATTAATCAGTTGAGTAAACTGAGTAAAATCATAAATCTTCAATGATACTGAAAAATATTTCATTTTTTCTGGCCATGTTCCCCATAGTTAGAGTTACAGTACAAATTCACACCCTAACAGTGAATACATATGGATGTGTGTGCTTGTGCTTGTGGATCTGTATTTTACATTTAGTGTCTGCCATGATGCTATGTCTTGACAGCGCTGTTCTGCTCTGCGTGAGTTGTCCATTGCAATGCAATGCACTGCAGCCTTTTATGTGCTCTGAATACACAACTAAACCCGGTGTATGTGAATTTTATAGGCAGAAAAACAAAACAGGTATGAATATAATTGTGCACCTGCATAATCTTTGCTCTGTTTCTACATCAATGTTTAAACTACAATAGAGACTATGTTAGTTTTATCATTTGCATGTAAGCGTCTTTCACCCATACTTAATGTACTACCTAAAGTGGGAAGGATAAATCATGACAAATGACCTTAAATATTTCTGACACTATTTTCAGAGTCGCAGCAGTCACAGAGTAAGTGGGTAATGCTGCAAAATAGGTACAGATATTGATCTTGCAGGTGCTATGGATCTATCAAACCCTGCCATGAATGCAAGCATGCGTGTTCTGTGCCTGTCTGTCTGTGTGCCTGTATCCAAACATTCCCTTGCATCAGAAATTCTGATATACAGAGAAAGAGTGAATGATGTGTTAAAGATAAGCAAGGGGTGATTGCTGGTGATACAGCATGGTGTTGTAAACATACTACCGGTAATACTAATAGAAAACAGGTAACAGTTGACCATTTCCTGTTGAGAGCTCTAACACTACTCCATTGGTAGTTGGCCTCTATTTGTGCTAAGTGTCACAGCATTATGTTCATGAGATCAAGTGTTTAGTAAGTCTTACTTTTCCAATTCTATATATAATATATCATGTGTATATACTGACCATGAACCCTGTGAGCACTGATTTGTTATTATTCGATAAACAATAGATAGACAATGTGGAAAATATAGTAAAATGAAAAGAAAGATTTATGTTTGTAGAGGATGGATTGGGTTAAGAGGTTGGTGAACTAGTTATCAGTGTCCTCACCCTCAAAACCCAATGATGTACCCTTGAGAAAGTCATTTAACCTCAGCCACGCTCCAGTGAACAGCAGAGGACTGGCTGTACATACAAAGCACATCAACATTTGTTGGTGTAGTGCAGTACATTAGAAATACAGCACATTAAATACATAATAGTACATCATCTGGCTACTACGACATTACTGGAATATATAAAGGCATGTTTAGGTAGTGTATGTGGGAAGCAAATAACAAATCAAAACATGAGGCTGTCTATTCCGAGCCCAAGGCTTTTCTGAATTTCTTTCTTCAAATTTAATTCAGCAGACCATTTGGAATATGTTTTGGTAAGTGGGTAGGTGCTAATGGATGGGAGCCAAAAAAAAGAGTGATGTATATACACTGGGTCTTTGAACCTTTCATTCCACAGTGGTGCAGTCTTGATAGACTTGGTGAGGTTGAGCTCTTCATCTTTGTTTAGAGATGTGCTAAAAATAATGTCAATTTAGCACCATCATTTGGTCTCTTTGGTTGTATGTGGAACATAAAGTAAAAATATGTATCTCTAAGCCACAGCTGAGCTTAAACTGGGACACAAAATGGACAGGGAAGTAGGTGAGAGGGTGGACATACAAGCCATGCCAGTTTGTAACTTAGACACACATAGATGCAGTAGGTCCATATGAAATGATGCACTGGGGAGCAAGTTATGTCTCAAAGGAAAGAGAGAGCGAGCAGTGAAATGCATTAAACTACATAGTTCCTCAGTTGATGTCAGGAACATGGATTTCCCTCTCCTTTTGGTTAGTCGGTGCCTCTCTCTGCAGTGTGAGCGAGGCGAGGCCAGATGAGTTGCTATGTCAGAGGGAATGCAGCAGTGAGGGAGGTGAAGCTTTATTTCTGTGTGAAAGGTGTATTTTTCTCTTGTCAACAGGCATGGCTGCATCAGCCTCTCCTTGACTCCCCCCCTCCCAGTCTCCATCTTTTTCCTTACATTTCTCCTGCTCCTTTCTATCTTTGCCTCCCTCTCTCTCTCTTTTCCTCTCCCTGCCTCCTATCTGGAGCTGTACAGAGGACAGATTGAGGGTATTATTTTTCTTCCACTAAGTTTTTCTGCCATGCAGTGATACTGAAGGTCCCATTCTGCTCCTGTGTCCAAGATAAATCAAAAACATTTTTCTACAGCTGCAATCAATGCCCAGCCCTTTTTCAACAGCTCTGCCTCTTTCCTCTCTCTCTCTCTCTCTTTCTCTTACACAGAGGCGCACATGCACATACTCTTACACAGACACACAAATGCTCACACATTCACCCTTTTTCTTCTGTGTCTTCTTGAGGCTATGGTTTTCTCTTGAACGCTGACATCAGATAGCCTCCCTCCAGCAGTCCACTCTTCTGGGAGGGATTTGCATCTCATTTACATCTCATTACAGATTTAATAGAGCAAACTGTGCTCTTCCTGAGTGAAAATGACTACAGGAGAGAGGAAAGGTGAGGTCTACTCTTGACAGTGTCTGCCTCCAAGCAGCTGTTATATCCCTTGTTTCACACCCAGCTGTAATTAACCAGATTTTGCAGAAAACACAGAGTGAAGTACAGATGCAGAAATCAAAAGAAAACAAGTCATATACTTGAACCTACGACATAGCCTTGATGAAAAAGTGTTTTATCTGTTGGATTTTATTTACTCAGACCAAAGGACAACAACTGCAGCTTGAAATTAAAGCCAATTCAGCAGTGTAATACCACTAATGGCCAAAAGACACAGGCTTTTTGCAGCCTGTGTCTAGTGGCATCAGTGGTATTTAAGTTCTCAAAGCCAATTCTAAAGTGTAATACCAGTGATGGCCACTAGATACAGGTTGCAAAAAGGCCTAACTCCAGTTATTATATGCTAAAAAAAAAACCCCAACAACAACCACCTCACCCCCACAAAAAACCCCTCAACTTTTCTATAGAAGTATAATAATTCACTTTAATTGAATCATCTAATAAGTACTGGTTTTCTAATGTACATAATTGCTTCATTAATAAATTTTTTGGGCTAAAAGGTTGACTGTTGATTCATTGTTGGCTATTGATAACTGATTGTTTATTAAAGCATGTTGTTTCCTTACACAGGACTTCTCTTTGCTTTTGTTATTACCGATTATGTGTGAGTGTGTGTTTGCTACATAGTTTTGATCCCATCATTCCTGGGACTTCCCCATTTTCACACTCTTGTGCAAATATGATCACTTCTGGTTATAAAAAAAAACAAGACGCCAATGCCCTAATGCAAACTCAAGGCATGTACGAGTGGGTGATGTCATGGAGGCTATGTGCACTTATAAAATCTTTGGTCCAGATAGAGATAATTTAATTATAGTAAATAATAGGCTTATTTATTATTGGTTTTCAGCTATGTTTCTTGAACACTACTTCCTATGTTCTTGTTTGTTGGTGGTTGTTCATTAACTTATAAAGGAGCAGCCAGCTATGAAAATTCTTTTCATACTGTGTCATGTCTACATAGTGTAAATGTTTGTCAGACAGCAGATATAAGAGCTTAACAGTGTGAAATATGAGGATGTAAGCAGACAGATAATGAACAATGAATGCTGTAATGGTAACTCTTTAATCTTTAAATATGGATAGAAAACCCCAGGAATAGATTTCCTTTTTGTCAGACAGAGTAGATATCTTTAAAAGAGACTGCAGTGGGAACAGCAGCTGTCTAGATGGGGCTTGATCTTTCTGTTGATCTAGCGGAGAGGCCCTGTCCTGATCAGTGTCGTGCTAAAGAATTTAGGCGGAACAGCTGTTTGCTGACTTAAAGGATGAACCACATGTCTGTTTTTGAAGTCGCGAGTCTCTCTGTTGTCGCCAAAACACAACAGGCCGTAGTAATAGTTCCTGGCATTTAATTCTGACATTTCTCTTTTCAAACTGCACAAACACTCAAACAAGAAAATACTTTCACATACAGTTAATAAGGCATAAAATATGATTTGTTTATGTAAATTCATATCAGTCAGTGTGTGACAATCCTGAGATAAACCCTGGCATATCACACAGCCCTTTTTAATTACCTTATTGTGCTGTCTCTGCTCAGCAGCAAACTCCTGGAAGGAATGAAGGGAAGAGTCTTTTTCAATTAGGACCTCTACCCCCATCTAAGCTCCACTCCCTGCCACACACTTTGTAATTGTGTGTGTGTGTGTGTGCATGTGTGTGTGAATTATTTGGTAACCTTTCTAATTTCACACTTGTTAAGTTTCCATGTAAAAGGCAGCATTTTAGAAAGAAGCCCTCGGGATGGGTGAATGTCATTAGTGAATGCGTGTGAGTGTGTATTTTACTGTATGTTTATTACACAGATTAATAATATGAAATCAGGGCCAGGTTCAACTCTTTTTACACAGACAAACACAAAAAAAGACCTCATCATGCAATTGCTTACATTTCCGCGACCAAATGCTATTGTCTGAGGGACCGTGTTTCTGTGATTATTGTGCTTTCTTTCTGTTTATTCTTTTCTTTCTTCCTCTCTCCGCCTCACTCTGTCTTTCTCTCTCTCAGTCTTTCTAATTTATGTGTTGTTGTTGGAGCGGGTGCTGATAGGCCCAGAGATGGCATTTAGCTAAAGAGCAGAGAGGCTGTTAGCTTCTCCGTTCATCTAATCAATCTCACTAATGAAACCACTGTCCTCTCCACAGGCTCTTCTTTCCCCCTCGCTTCTCTACCTTCTCTCTATTCTCTCATCCTGCCCTCGACCCTCTCATCATTTGCTCTCCTTGCGCTTTTATCAGTTTACGGCTAGTCCATCATTTCACTTTCTTGTGGCACCTTGCTACCCATTCTCAGTTTGTTCCCTTCCTTCGCTCCCTTCCATCCTCCATCCTTCATGCAGCTGTCCTAGATTCACCAGTGGTAGAATTGTTCCCAGTGAGGCTGCTTTTTCTGGTGTTTGCTTCCTCCATTTCAGCAAAACCTCATGTCTTCTCCCCTCCCCCAGCAGAATAGATGGTGGATTGACCCACTTAGGGTGAGAATGGGTATTGTACTGGCAAGTCTATATGCGCCAAGGTGTGTACGCTTTCAAGTGTGGTTTTCACAAGTGCGCACATGTGCTTTCATACACACAAATGAATTTTAAAGTGTGTTGGTCCTATGCTGCTGTGAAATTTTTCTGTGTAATTTTTTTTAACTGCTGAAAGTTTATAATTTATGATAAGAGTTAAACTCAATCCCCCTGCTGATATTGTATAACAGATAAATATTGAATTGACCTATATTTTGCCCAATAAGTAATTATAGAAATGTGAACACAGAAATACAAGACAGATTTTGAAGTTAAGGCAAAGTCTTTACATGACAACACAGTAAAGGGATCTCTGCATAAGCGCTGATTGGATCTCAAACTGGTTCTGCTGCACAGATAAGATCTGAAAGGTCAGACTACATGGGCACAACTACAATGCAAATGAGGACTTTCACTATCTCAATATTTTCTTGACATTTTATACAGCACCATGTTAACTTGCCAGAAAAAAACAAAAATGCCATGTAACAGGGCTGGGGAGAATGCATTTATCAGGAGTCCAATGTATTGCCTGTGGTTGAAATTAAATTCTAGAAGCTTTGCAGTTGTATAGAGATTTATATTGCAGCAGAAAATAAGCTTCTTTTAACAGTGATATCACAAATAAAGAGTAGAGTATCTTGTTGACAATTTCCACATACATATCTTTGATGATGCATAGGCCTATATTCATCTCAACACCCCAGGCCACTCACTTACTGAGCAGTAAAGATGATAAACAAAACATGAACAATATAAAATGAGCATAAAAGTGCAACAAACTTGATGATTAATAAACTGTGATATCTCTACC
Organism: Apogon talboti; assembly: GCA_037367365.1. NCBI lineage: Eukaryota > Metazoa > Chordata > Actinopteri > Kurtiformes > Apogonidae > Apogon > Apogon talboti. The sequence goes on along the minus strand of JAPQRQ010043942.1, from coordinate 2,569 downwards.
ACGTCCTCTCAGGACAAGACTCACCCCAAGGTCAGCAACAAACACCGAATCTGATCACTTTTAGTGCTGACAAAATCTAAAGTATCACTAGAAACAGACTGCGACATGTAAAGTTTTTAAAGCAACCTACCTCAGTAATGCAAAGTACAGACACGGAGTGAAAAGTGCTTGGCTAGAGATGACCATCCCATCTTAACACGAGAAGTTGTTGTGACAGGGCTTGTTTGTGCCAGTGTGACATATATTCTTTAGTGGTGACATGCATATTGGCATTATTGAGGAAGGATAATTAAAAATGGAAATGTTCAATGATGAAACCTGAAAGCTGGATATTTGTCTTAAACATTTGGGTGTTAACTGTCCACATCATCTCTGTAAAAACAAGTCTCAGAGTTTCATCATTAAGACTGACATAAAGCACAGGTCCAGTATATACACTAATCTCACACAAGGCTGATTATTGCACAGTGAGTTAGTGTTGGTGTCAAACTTCCAGCTGCAACTTTTGAGGTCATTCAAGTTAACACCTACACATGAATAGGAAACGAGCTCTACTCCTGTGTTCGCTGGCAGTTTGGATGTTTGAAAGTGTGCGGTTCACTGAAAGGAGTGAAGAAAATAAACAGCAGAAAGTGAGCAAAATTGCTGAATAAATATCTTTTTAATAGTGTTAACTGTATGTAGAGAGAAACGGACAGTGTGCCCTTGGGGTCCCTTTTTTCCTCACTACACCACTTTGTTCTGAAATCTGTATTTGTGTGTCTGTGCTGTATGTGTGCTACCACAAATGCATATATATTAGTGTGTGTGTGTGCGTGCGTGTCTTTTAGCCTTGGGGTGTTGATGTGTGCTGGACAGAGACCCTACAGAGAGCCTTTGTGGAGAAGTTTTTCCTGCAGCAAGGTCGCTCCGTAACTCCCTCCCTCTCGCTCTTCATTCCTCGCTTCTTTTTTCCTCAATATATCTTTGTCCACATCTGTACCAGTGCAATGGTGTTTTCATGTTCCTCTCTCCCTCTCTCTCTCTCTCACACACACACACACACACACAGCAACACATACACCCAGGCAAATACCATGCACTACACTAATGCATTTTTTGAAAGCTCTGGTGAACCCATTGCCTGCAACGTTAAAATACAAAGTATTGTGTCTGTCATGATGATGCTGGTGAATCTAACTGCAACTTTATGTGGAGATGCCGGGTAACAACACTGATTAAAATGTATAGATACAGTGACTTTTTGCTAGAGGACAAAACAAGGCCCCTCTCCCTCTAGTATATCACTCAAGCACGCAATTGTATACATTTAGAATCTGCAGAATCATTCTCTGTGCTCCTTTTGTTGCATACTGTGCACAGGAGAATATAAACATACAAAACATAATTCATTTTCACTAGTTCTTACACACAGGGACGTGTTGTCCTTTTAATGCTTTGAAGTACACCCAAGATAGGCGTTTTTAGTTGGCAGTCCTTGTTTGTGTGTATGCATTGTGTGCACTGCAGGATAGTGATACCATAATTCCCCTGCTCTCCCACTGTGAACAGGGGAGGTGCATTATCTTTTGAGTGTTTTAATACACACATGCAGTCTTTCCTCACATACTAACACACATACCACACAATACATATCACACTCGCATCCACACACTGCTCAGTTGGATGCACATCAATCATAGCACCGGTCTCACCTGTCATTGTCTTTGTTGTCGCTTATACAAACATCCCTCTCCTGGTCCACCGAGTAAAGACCCCAATCAGAATTTACATTTACAGCATAGCACCCTCTTGCTCCCCAACACACTTACTCCCACAGGGGAGGAAAAAATACAAGCCTTTCCGGGAAAAGTGTAGAGGACACTGCTGTTTTGCGCACACAGCGAAAAGGAGGCAGTGAAATAAGGAAATGGATATGGTGTTTTTGTGGTAAAGTTGATTTGTGAATATGGTAAAATGGAGGACGCATGGTTGAGAAAGATGTGGAGAGCAGAAGTGAAATTGGTACAATCAACTCAGAGGGAGGGACAGGTGAGGCATATGTGTGTGATGAGCCTGCATAAACATGCACAGTGCTGAATGCTGATCAGGGACAATAAAAACCTCCATTAAAGATTTATTCTGGTGAGACAGAAGAAGGGAGGGCCTGCAGGGAATGGGAGGGGGAAGAGAGAGCACTCAGGTTTGTGTCACAGAGTGGATTATACCAAAGACACTTCTCTCCACCCATCACTGCAAGTCACACACATACACCCACACACACGCATGCACATGCTGGTGTTCAGACTCTGCATTTTAATAGCCTCGTCACCTCCAGCTATAATACCAGACAATGGCTCTTTGAGCAGACACTCATCTTCAGAAGTGTCTTTCTTGCTTCCTGACAGGCTCAAGCAAGAGCTAACTGGCTAGTTCACCACAATTATAGATCCCATCTGTGTAGTCACAGAGCTCCGGCAAAACTTAGCACAACAAGCCTGAGGCCTACTCTGTCAAAATGTCACCTGGACGGGGTTGTGCTCCAGGCGAGACACCCGGGCGCTTTTTAGTTAATATCTACAATAGGATT
>JAPQRQ010043930.1:0-22635 GCA_037367365.1 Apogon talboti | reverse complement strand
CCATCCATCCATCCATCCATCCATCCATCCATCCATCCATCCATCCATCCATCCATCCATCCATCCATCCATCATCTGATCAACATGTTCAGGCAGTAGATTTTCCAAAACATAGTCATTGTTGAGGATGTTAAGTTTGTTCATTGGATCATGTCCGTGCTTTCGTGCTTTTAGATCATGAATATTAGGTTCTCATAGAATTTTTCCTCCTTTGCTGCTTCTAAAAATTAAACTCTTTTCAAGTCAGAGCTCTGGGAGCGCAGCAGGAAAAAAAAACACTGCACTGAGAACATTTTTGTGCCAAAGACACTGAGCACTATAAACGCCTAACTACATAGGATTTGTCTGGAATATAGGCACTGCAAGCACAAAAACAGCTACATGGACAGAGACCCTGATCATGCACCAGGTTAGAGAGGTACAGTTAGTCGAACTTTGACTTTGAATCCATATTGAAATTGATTTGTAAATGGAGTCAGTTTAACGGTTTATGAATCAGAACTGAATCAATTTAGCAAATCATTGGCCATACCCAGCTCTAGTTACACATGCCTATGATAGGAGGCAGGGTTCATAGATTAAAGCTTCAAATCACTGTCCTGAACCTACTTGGACTGCATGTCTTCCCTGCAGGTTTTGTTAATGGGTGATTCCTCTGCTGATGACATGTTGACCTTTTATTTTCCATATATTGAGGCACTTTGTCTTTCTTAGGATTAATGCAGAACTGAAGTTTAATGCCAAAGAGACATTATTTGGTTCAGCTTTATTGACCCTTTGTCTGATTTATTTTTTTGATCGATCCAGATTCACCCAAATTGACCCTCCATGCCTGTGGTTTCTTTCATTCCCAAAGCATGTTTTAAAATGCCAGGATCGACATTGGAGCTATTTTCAGAAGTATAGGCTGAAAAACAGACCTCTTTTTGTTGTTTATCGCTACAAATGGTGACACTTATTTGAAATTTGCATCCAAATACATATCGCAAACTTGTTATCGACTATCCCAGCTTGTCACTCATGACTCTAGACTCATGACAGAGAATGAGTGAATGCTTCCAGAAGCTTTTCGGTGGCAAGCGGTCCCCTCTGTGTGCTTTTGGATTATAGATTGGGCCTGTAATAATCAATGACAGTGTGGTTGTTGGAGCAGATTACCCGCGTAATCTCCAGTGTATGCCTTTATAATGCTCTTTATACTGTTACTCTCAGATGCAATAAAAAGCCTCATCTGTGGCTGATGTTTGTCATCAAATCGGTTTCCATCTAACTGCATTGTTGAGTTACTTTCAAAGCAGAGCTCACTTATTTATTTATAGGGTTTTATTTAAGAGATATTTTTAGAGGACCTCCACATTTTGATCAAATCAATAAAATTACATTCGACTGTTTTATCACCATGCATGTGCTGGTGGATGCAAACATAATAATCAACTCATTTGATGCCCCCTGTGTCACCTCTGCAATGCAGCTCCCTCCCTCCATCTTTTCATAAGTTTCAGGAGGCAGGAGGTCACCATCTGCTGTAGTCACGCCAGAGCAATGCCCCTCCACATTTACATTTATCCCTGTTTATTGAGGTGTGAGGAGCTGGCATGCTATTGCCATTATTCTCTCTCTCTCCCTGGCTGATTTCCCAGCTCCATCGGCTGATGGAGGTGAGCCGACGACAGCCCCAATGGAAGACGAGCCTCGCTCTGTGGGCAACAAGTGTAACACAGTAATTATGAGAAACGGACAGCAATCGGACCTGAACATAAATCTTTAGAGTGCACGCCGTCTGACATCACAGTTTATATTTTGTGAATTGGTGGGAAACGGGGCTTTGTGCAAAAAGCTCTTGGGGTGAGAGGGATTGCAGCTGGATTGGCAGCAAGGATTTAGAGAGTGAGGTTCAGAGGAGGAATATATTTGGGGAAAGACACAAAGCACTCTGGAAGAAAAAAAAAGTTTGCCTCAGCTGTACCATTTTTGTTTAATCAGAAGGACTATTTGGGCATCTAAAATCTGCCTGAATATAGAGCTGTCACAAAAATTTTACTTTAGTTTACAATGATTAGCCATACATGTATTTAAAATGAACTATTTTATTACCTTTCGGCTCATTTTCCACTAGTAGGGTATAAATGCTCTACAGGTGCATTTATTAAAATTTGAGGTTTCTGTTTTATAATTTTATCAGCTGCCACTCTGATCTAATGAGTTCACATTGACAGTGTGATGATGACATTTACAAGTAAATTAGATAAATGCACATGAACAAAACATCATTAGTACCATCATCTGTGCTTCTATGGGTGGAAACAATGACGAAAAGCTAATGATCATGCTGTTACCTACAAAAATGGTGTTTCTGTGTAGAGTAAAAAAAGGAGAATGAGCATCTGGGTGGGATTCAGGAAAACATGCTGCGTTGGGATGACAATTTTGAGAATACTGTTGAGGTTAGTAGATTTTAGCTACTGATCAATATTTCTTTTCATGCTGGATTCCTCTCGGTAGTTACACAGATGCAGGTTGTAGAAGCAGTCACATTGTAAGATGGTCGATCTAAATTTCTGACACTGTCCCAGGCTGTCTATGGAAGCAAGACTGTCAGAAAATCCCACTAATCATCAACATACCTGCCATGTATTTGTTCCAACCATTCTCTGAACCAGTCCATTTTAATGAGCACAACTCCTCATCCAGGTAGATGGGATAATTAGTGGAATCACCTGTGTTAAGTGAACAGGTAGAACCAATACATGGCAGGACTTTTACTTTATGGAGCTGGGATTCTTTACCTCTGCTGTATGTAGATATTTCTTACTGTATGACATAGACTAAAGAAATGTTTTAACTGATCAACGATATATTGCAATGTTGTGTCATCATCATTGTAAGATGGCCCAAAATCACACATTGCATACCTGGTCTAAGACAGTACTGTAGTACCTTGACTGAGGTCGTAACTCAATTTGTTCTTAAATCAAATCAATTTTCCCCACTGACATTAATTGAAATGCCATTAATTCATTCAAGCCCCCCAAAAAACTTATAGATGACTTATACCAACGAAAGGTCAGTGTGTTGTCTGTGTCGTAGCCAGTAAAAAGAAAAAAAATGTTGGAGGACAGCCAGTAGGTATTCTGGTGTTGGATCCTCCATCTCTCTGCTCACCCCAGCATCTTGAGGAGTACTAACCCCATTTTTATATAACCTACCGGGCCGCATGGGGCTCTTTTATCCCTCTGCTGTGGCTCCCTGTGGCTTTGGAAAATGAATAATGAGTATTGAGTTTAAATGTATTTTATTTTAGTTGGTTATTTTTTAAATGTATTTCTAAATTTGAAGATTATGGTGATATTAAGTATTACAGGTATTATCTCCTGCTGCACAACAAAGTCTGGTTGCCGTCCAGATGGGGTGCTGAAATGCTTTGCAAAGAAAATTGGCAAAATAAATGCACAAAATGCACAAAACGTGAGCACAACATAACAGAGATGCTGCCAGGGCGAGGTAATCATGTGAGGTGAACGAGAGAAACGCGGGATGCTGAGCGGATGTTGTGCCAGCTAGCGGCGGCGTCTCTGAAGCTCACTCATAACTCGGATTTTGGCTTGCAACTCAAAGCAAAAAAATCAACCGAGCACCGGCTCATATAAGTCGGAAAACTCGTAAGTTGAGGCACTCATAAGTCAAGGTTCCACTGTAGTTGATACTTGGGCTCATATGATCTTTTGTGGTAGAAGTATAACACATTTTCCCTTATTTCTTGATACTTATGTTGTGTGAGATGACCCTTTTCGACAGCGCTGTTTCATATAATGACACAGTCTGTTAAAACCCTCTGAAAAGCAAATTAGATAACAAATAAAGAATCTGAAAATCTGAGTCTGAGATCACCCAGGCCTACTTGATGCATATAACATGAAAATGATCAATTTCTGTTTGACTTCTAGGCTTTGGAAACAGAAATGAGACACAGCCCATATGCCATAAATATCCATATTACTCGAAATATAACTGATAATAATGACAAGAATTAATAGAACTTAAATGCACTCTTAGAAAGCCCATAGTTTTACACATTATATGGTTTTTACACATCAATGGGTGAGATTCGGCATGTTAATTTTAACCCACTCACTATGCTAATTTTAAAGCATGTCAGGAAGTGTGAACGGAAGACATACAACACATTGTTAGCTTTCTTTATCTGTATGCATTGTGTTAAAGGGCATAATTAAAAGTTCATCTTGAGGTAAAATGGGTTCACCAGGATGTCATTAAATCTCCTATGATAAAAATGATGCAAATTATTGCCATTTCATTGTTATACAGGTGAATGGAGATAATTATCCTGATTATACAGTTCAGGTTTTTGTCATTATGTTGTAATTGTTGCTGCCCAAAATGAAAATACCTTTGCCAGATCCATAGGATTTCACTTCTGTCTTTGCATATTTTGTTAGCTTCATAGCATAATTGCCCAAGTCATACACTATATGGACAAAAGTATTGGGACATGTTAAATTCAGGTGTTTCTTTTCTAACAGGGATCTGGGCTACAAAATAATGACAAATGTCGTAATATAGTTTTATTTTGTGATAAATATCATTGCATTGGTTAGTTTGGTTTAAATTATCTTTGCTTCCAAAATGTCTCACAAATGTTTTTTACTTAATTTCTCTCAACATTTATTTAGTTTTATTTTATCCATGACAATGATTTTAAATGTTCTACCTCTAAATTTTTTAAAATATTTTTCATGCTCTCACTTTAAATAATAATTTTCTGCCTCAACTAACCATCTACTTTCTTCACATCTCACTTAGGAAGAAAAATATCCCATTAAAGTTTAAGAAAATATTGATGTTCATAAACTATAGGGACAAAAATATTGGGGCACATCATGGCCACAGCTGTAAGATGTCCTGTTCATGCTGATTTGAGATGTAACCACCAATATTAATAATCAATATGATATTTATTCCAATATAAAACTATATTATGACATTTGTCATTATTGTCCATATAGTGAGTTAAGCAATTATGCTATGAGGCTAACGATTTGCTTTTCTTGTCTTTCACTGAACATGCTGCACCGTTCTAGTGTACTCACTGTATCGTAAAGAAATGTTTTGCCACAGATCGGATGACAGGTGTAACTAATATCCCCCGCAACAATGCAGTACAGTCGAGGATAATAAAACTGTTAAAACTTGGTGCAGAAAAACCCAGCGTCATATCTGCAGCCTGAGTCCTAAAAGCCAAAATAGACTGGAGTGAATTTATTAAGTCTCAGCCATTATCAAATTAAATTCGCTTTTTGCAGACCTAAAGGAGTGTATGCTGTGAAATCTCATCATTCCATTGGTTTCAGCTACTAATAATGCTGGGTTTCTTGTTGGTCTGAACATTGTGTTACAGGTTAACTGGCCACACAGGCTGCAACTCAGGAGAACACCTTGTTTGTTTTTCCATCGTTGCATAAAAGCAGTGGCACTCAAATCCCGTTGTGTCACAGGGCCTTTTGCATAACTCTCATATGTAAGCTCGGAAATTATTGATTTAAACTAATCTCAGATTTTGCAGCGCAGATATTACTTTGTGTCACTCACATTGCTTGAATGGAGATTTAGATTTTTGCTGCAGCTGAAATGACACTGACATCCTATATTCCCAAGCCTCTTACATTTCCCACTCTTAACCATTACAGCTGAATATATCATTTATGTATATAATGCTAAGGTCTAGGTACTGGACTTCAATACTTGTATGGCACCAGCTGAACTACTTGTATGTTGTAAAAGGAAATCTCATTAGTTTTTTTTCCCACTCTAACCTTTACTAAGTGAATTATAGTCATTATAATAATAATGTCCTTTTTTCCAGTGAATATAAGATATTTTCCTTTAGTAAATGTATTGATCATGTCGACTTTCTTTTAAAGCTCAGACTAAATTCAAAGGTTATTATATCAAAACAGAGAACACTGAGGAAAAGACAGAAATTCTGCAAAATATATCATTAACCGAAAAAGAAAACAAGTGTCTTCATTTGTCAAATTACATGGGTTTTACTAGTGAATAAATATTGTAGAAGATGATGGTGTTTCCATGTTCACAACAAACGCTCTGAACATCCAAATGTGTCATATCTGATGACCATGAATAGCTGAGAAGCTGCGTTTTACCTGAATTATTCACATGGATTGATAGGATTAGTGGATCAACAGTTATTAAACATTTTATATCATCAACCACTGTTTTATTACCAATTGTGGAAATTGTTTTCACCACTGTACTCTAAGGTTCCTTTTCTGTATGTCAGCAGATTATTTAGTTTTTATTTATTTCATCTCTCCTTGGGTTACTTCCATTTTATCTTTGTAAAACCCAAGAAATGATCTGTACTCTCAGAACATCCAACACATGGTGACTCCCAGAGTTAGAGAATAGTTTGGTAAAACAACTTTTCAATACTCTGCTTGTTCTTCATGGAATACTTCACAAAAGGACCTTAAGTTGTTAAAACTTGACCCTTTGGGGGAATATGATGCCTCATTCACACTAATATGGATATTTTGTGGAAACATTGTCACCTGGTGTAGTACATTTTCTTTAATAAAACCCATGTAATTTGCCATTTGTCTTACTTATTTTTATGTTCAGTCAGATATATATTTTGCTGAAAAGGTAACTTTTTTTCTCAGTTTTTCTTGTTTTGATATAATCATCTTTAATTTAACTCTGAGATTTTATGAACATCTGTAAGTTAAATATGGAGAAATGCCTACTTTTCACTGAAAAAAAGCTAAATTCAAAGATTGATATTATAATAAATGGTGATAAATCATCAGAGAAAAATCCATTTGGACATCACCACAAAAGTAGTTCTAGGTCTTTAAGGGTTAAATTGCAAAGTTTTCTGCAGGTCTGAACTCCAATGTGTGATTTCCATGCATTTCCACACATTCCATTATAAAAGAAAAGAAATAGATCATAGTCTAGGTAATTAATGGAAACAATGCAGCTGTAGATACAGGGAAATCTCACTAGGGTTTGGTTAATCTAGATATTGTCAAAATATTGTAGCAATGTTAGTCCAAAGTGATGCAGAAATGCAGTTTCCAGTCACATATAACAACAACAACAACAAGCCTTTACACATAGACAAAACCTCCAGAGAAAAGTAGAGGAAAACAGTTTGGTTGTATTTCAACCAGTGGTGAAATTGGCTTTTGTGAGGAGGGGGAGCCGGTAACTACCAGGAAAAAAAAAAAAAAAGTCCAATCACAATTTTATTTAAATTCCCCAACCTTTGTAAGATAAATAGAATACTGAAAACATTTTTTTTGAAAATTTTGTTTTTGATTTTCAAGATATCATGTGTCCACTACAGCGGACATCGGAACACCATATACAGTATGTGAAACTGAACCTTGATAGCACTCAATAAGTTCCAAAGAAAATACCAAAAAGTCAACATGAGAATAACTTTAACATCCACATAACTGCTTTGAGTTGAACAAAAAAGTAAACCTAAGCACGTTAAATGGAAGTCCATCTTCACTGCTTTGTAGTTCTTATTGAATATGACACTTCAAAAAGCAATTCCCTTCTTGGAAACAAAGGAATACCTTGCACTTTGTGCACATCACATATGTGTTGCTCTTTCAACTGGATCTGCGACACCTTGATGCATGTGTTTCGTCCACCATCTCTGGGAGATTGATGGTGCCATAAGCGCCTTTTACACAGCACTTCTGCCACGCGAATATTTTACCTTTATTCTGGAATGATGTCTGTGTAAACGAAATGGTGGGATCATTTGGTCCCACCTCTGTCACGACTCTGTAACACCTCTGGAGGCAGTAATATAGCCCTGACAAAGGTGGAACCATGATTCTGGAACCCTATGTAAAAGGAACACTTCTCGTTCTGCAACCAAGGTGTGACGTTTTGATGACCAATTCCATGAAGGACCCCTGCGCTGGGGGGAATTAAAAATGAGTGTGGGCCCTGTACAGTAAACAAACATATCAACGCGACCAGAAAGATGTCGAACTGGGTAGACACTGACCGCGAGCTGTTGTCACTTCGGGCGGAGAACTCTATCCATGCTAACATTTGTGGAATGGTGAAAGATGGACCGCTGTTGCTTGTTGTTGTTTTGAGAGCCAATGCCACTATGCTCGGAGAATTTCCAAAGTGAAAGTTATACGTCCCAATATACACTGAGCTTCATCACCGCCCCTTTGATTCCAGAACGCAGGTCTGCTGTTTAGACATCCAGCCTGTCTCACCTCTGTTACTCCTTTGGCTTGGCTGTGGAAATCGGTCAGTGGTGGAAAAAAGGTAGGATCACTATCTGACTTTTTTCTGGGATCTCTGTGTAAATGTGGCTATTGTGTCTTGTGTGAGAGCTGCATTTGGCATGGGTATGGTTTTTACCTGGTACTCACTAGTGCAATGGGCAGCGACCAGTAAATGGAACCATTTGCTCATCAACGCTGATGAAACACTGCATCTCAGTCTTCTTCATCAGATAAATCAATGTCTGAGTTTCCATCAACAATTCACAGTAAAATTATCTCTGCTTCTTAGAACTCCCTTTCTTGTCATTTGAAAAACACAAAATGGAGGAAATAACTACAAATGTCCACTATGGAGGACCTTTTTAAAACACATAAATACTATAGTAAAAGTAAGTACAGTTAAAATAATTCAAACAAAGTTTTAATGTGTTCCTAAAAGAGTCATATAAAATATGCCAACAATATTTCAATCCAAAATTTGCTCGATAAAAAATATTATGCGCTTACTTTCCTTCCCATAAAATGTGCCTGCACTCATGGACACCATTTTCCTTCATGAGAAAGAGAAAGGTACCAAGCCTCACACCTTCACATTTGGTATCATTAAAAAGCCCTAAATGTCCTTTTTAAAGGACAAAAGGATTTAAGTCAGTAGCATGCAGTGGGTGGGAGATATTGAGGTTTACAAATGTCCTCCAGAGAGGACAAATTTGAACTACTGGTAGTCAGGAGGCTATGGCGTTGGTTCCCAAACTTTTCCATGCCGATGTCCCCCAAACAGCATTAGCTTCGGCCCCCTTTTGCAAACCCATCAACAATATGACAAAATATGTCAAGAAACATTAACTTTTAGAATGTGTTTTCTTACTTTTATTCATTATACAATAATTATTAAATTTGTTTAGCATAAGAGTATTATTAACTAACATGTTTCCACACCTCCTCCTGGAACCGTCACCTTACCGTGGTGGAGGAGTTTGAGAGCCCTAATAACCCTAGGAGCTATGTTGTTGGGGGCAGATTGCCCCTGGTAGGGTCTCCCATGGCAGATTGGTCCTAGGCAAAGGGCCAGACAAAGAACGTTTCAGAAGACTCCAATGCCTGCAACATGCAGGCAGAGAGCCTGGGGTGGACGTAAGGTGGACGAAAGGGTTGTTTCCCTTCATTCAGATTACCCACCCTTTTTGGAGTTCTTGGGACGGGTGCTGGAAAGTGCACCCATTGTCCTACTGGGGGACTTCAACACTCATGTGGACAACGACAGCATGATCTGGAGGGGCATGGTAGGGGAGGAATGGCCTGCCCAATCCGAACTCCAGCGGTGTTCACATATTGGATTTCTGTGTGAGTCACAGTTTAGCCATATCTAATATCATGTTCGAATATAAGGATGCCCATCGGTGCACTTGGCACCAGGATATCCTAGGTTGCTGGTCGATGATCGACTTTGTAATCATATCATCACACCTGCGGCCATATGTTCTGGACACTCGGGTGAAGAGAGGTGTGGAGCTGTCAGCTGACCACTACCTCATTGTGAGTTGGATCAGGTGGCAGGGGAAGATGCTGCGCAGACCCAGTAGGCCCAAACGAGCAGTGCAGGTCTGCTGGGAACGCCAGGTGGAAGAACCAGTCAGGTTCATCTTCAACACACACCTCCAGCAGAGCTTGAACTGCATCCCGAGGGCAGAGGGGAACATTGAGTCAGAATGGCTTTGTTCCGCTCTTCATTGTTGAGGCAGCTGTTGAGAGCTGTGACCTAAAGGTAGCTGGGGCCAGTCAAGGCGGCAACCCCCGAACCCGCTGGTGGGCACCAGAGGTGAGGGAAGCTGTAAGGCTGAAGAAGGAGGCCTACAGGGCTTGGTTGGCCTGTGGGTCTCAAGAAGCAGCCGACTGGTACCAGTGGGCCAAGCAGTGCACGGCTGTAGCGGTCACTGAGGCAAAAACTTGGGCATGAGAGGACCTCAGTGAGGCCATGGATGAAAACTATCAATCTGCTTTAAAGAGGTTCTGGCAAACCATCCGGCACTTCGGGGGTGAAGGCGGCAACTCGCCCACACTGTGTACAGTGGGAACGGGGAGCGGCTCACGTCAACTGAGGATATAGTTGGGCAGTGGAAGGAATACTTTGAGGAGCTCCTCAACCCTACCAACATAGGGGGATCACACTCCTCAGCCTCCACAGTGAGGTCTATGCACTAGGGCTGCCCTTTGTCACCAGTTCTGTTCATAACTTTTGTTAAAAAAAATATTTTATTTTGATTTTTCACAAGACAACAATACAGTTACATACTTGCAAGACAAAACAACCTCCCCGACCCACAACACCCGGGCCGGAGACAGCCGGTCACATGGGAGGAAGGAAAAAAAAGTAGAAAAGAAAAAGTAGGAGAGAGACATATGGTGACCTCGTACCTCCTAGGTCCTACAAGCTCTGTTCGAGTATTACAAGCTTAACCAATCAGTGTGCTGGTAGTTTTTCCATATAGTTTAAGAATGGTTGTCATATCTTATAGAACATTCCACTTCTATTATGCATCCAGTAAATTCTTTTCTCCAAGGGGACACAACTATTTACTTCACTGAACCACATCTGAATTGGGAGGTGGGTGTCAGATTTCCACTTTCTTGCAATACATTTCTTAGCGATTGTCAACAGGATTTCTGTCAGTTTCTTAGCATACTTTTTCAATTAGCTTAGTTAGATTCCCCAGAATACAAACTTCAGGGTCCAGTGGAAATGTAACCCCATGAATACTCCATAAGGTTTCACATACCCCCTGCCAGAACCCCTGCAATTTATAACACTGCCAGGTCGAATGAAGGAATGTTCCATACTCCGTACCACATCTAAAGCACAAAGGTGGTACATTAGAATTGTATTTATGTAATTTATGCGGGGTAATATACAGCTGATGTAGGAAGTTGAATTGTATCAGTCTATACCTAGCATTTAACATAGTGGTGACCCCATCTCTACACAGATTCCTCCATAACTGCTCCTCAGTGGTGATTCTCAGATCTCCTTCCCCACTTCACCCATATCTGGTATTACTATAGTTGACATAAGGGCTGTATACACCCTAGAGATAGTTTTGAATAATGGTTGGTCTGCATGACACAGATGTTCCACTGGGGATATGGGAGGTACGTTCCAGTTTCCCTTTTGCTCAGCCCTGATGAGATCACGTAACTGGAGATAACTGAAGAAGTCCTTGTTTGTCAACTTGTACTTTTCTTTTAACTGCTCTAAAGACATAAATACTCCATCTCTGTAACAATGTTCTATACAACAAATACCTTCCTCCTGCCAGAATCTGAAGTTACCACTCTGAAGAATCATTGGTAGTAATCTGTTTCCCCATAAAGGAGTTTTAGGAGAGAGAAATCCTTCTATCTTAAACATTTCACATAGTTTATACCAAACTTGGATTGAATGGATGATTAACGGATTGTTAGTTGCCATTTTAATTGTTTTTTTTATCCCATTTATACAGTAAATTCATTGGTATCTCCTCTTTCATCTCTATCCTTTCAATATCAAGCCATGAAGGAGGAGGTCCTGGATCAAACATTTGTGCCAGAAATTTGGCTTGAGCAGCTACAACTGAAAATTGGGGAGTTTCAGCCCCCCAACCTCATAGTTCAGGGTTAGTTTATCCATGCTAACTCTTGGCATCTTACCATGCCATATGAACTGTCTAATAATTTTTTTAAGAGAGGAGAAGAATGTCATTGGAATGTGGATCGGGAGTGACTGGAACATATACAAAAATCTCGGCAGGATATTCATCTTTATAACATTAATTCTACCTAATAAGGTGAGGGGCATGTCCATCCATTTATTCAAATCATCTCCTACCCTTTGGAGCAGACTGACTAAATTAAGCTTGTAGAGATTTGTAAGGTTACTATCAACAAACACCCCTAGGTATTTAAAGCCCGTACGAGACCATTTAAATGGTAACTTATGCTTAACTCTACTGAAGTCAAAATCGGACAGTGGCAGTATCTCGCTTTTGTCAAGGTTAACCTTGTATCTGGAGAATAAACTGTATGTCCCCAATACTTCCTGAAGGTGAAATAGAGAGTGTTCGGGGTTGGTCAGAAATAAAATAATATCATCTACAAACAGTGAAATCTTATGTATACCAGTGCCAACCTTAAAACCACTTATATTAGGATTGTTTCTAATGGTCTCCACCAACGGTTCAATTGCAAGTGCGAAAAGGGCGGGACTAGCTGGGTCCTCCATCTGTTGCCTCTATAAAGCCAGAATGAACCAGAGGTGATCCCATTAGAGACGACCCTGGTCTGGGGAGAGCTGTACAGAGATTTAATCAAGTCGATAATACAGCCCCAAAACCCAATTTTTTCAAGACACTAAACAAATATGACCATTCAACCATATCAAAGGCCTTTTCGGCATCAAGTGAGACAGCCATACTTGGTATTTTATTTTGGTTGGCCAGATGCAAAATGATGTAAAATTAGCATGGGTACAATGGTTAGGCATTCACTCCTACCAGGATGTGAACTCCATTCTCTTGCATTGTAGTCAGTAACATTACTTACTGAGCTATCTAACCATTGACATAATTGGTAGTAATATTAACTAATGAGCTAACCACTGATATATGTATTAATATATAGTGGTGGTAGATAATTTTGTCTGGATAATTCTAAAAGTAGCTCACAAGTCAAAAAAGTGTGGGCATCCCTAGTGTGGGCTCTAGAATTCTAGCATCTGTTTAGAATAGATCATGGTTTAGATGAGCAGCGCATTGCTGTTGACGTACTGAGATACTAGAACCATAGAATGCATTATGACGTCTAGCGTCTTTAGGTCATCTTGCACTTATTCAACTTCATAGTTTATTTTGTTTATCAGGAGATGAAACTGAATAACAGAAATAGTAGAGGGTTGATTTACATTGAGGGAGAGAGAGCTAAGCTTTGGTGGGATTTGTTGTGGACCTAAGGAGGCAGAGCTGAGCTCCGGTACGCTCCAGCCCAATTTAACCTATGACCTCAACCCTTTGAAGGGTATGCTTTTCCTCTGTTATACAGAATGCCTCAGTTTTCAGCACAACACCAACATGTCCTCTCAAATGCATAAATCTAAAAATGTGTCTGTCCAACTGTAAAAAGACACACAATTATGTAGTTTAAGATCTAAGATGTAACAAGTTAAAAAAAAAAAGAAACATGTCACAAGTAATGTACATGAGCAAGTGGAATTAAATCCATCATTGGTAATTTAATGAAATTCCAGTGTCTCCTCCACACAACTCTGTCTCCAATTAGAAAGAAAAACTGTGAACACTATTGATGGAAATTATTAAAAGACCAGCGAGGAGGATGTGGGGATCAAATGGCCTCTCCCTCACTTTCCTTTGAAAAGTGAATGTCAATGGAACTTTGTTAGCAAAGGTTAACATGGTCATTAGGATTCAGCCCGCAGCCCCTCTCATTTATTCCCAAAGTGGTGCTGTTCATTTATGGATCCGTTCCATATTTAGGGTGAAGACGGTGGTGGGTTTTCCATCACAAGAATGTCATTTGGAACCACAGCGTGTCTAATCAGAGCCATTTAGCTCTTTGTGTCTTTGTCTTTGACTTACAGGTCAGGGATTAACAGTCACGACGGGAGGATCACCTGCTGTCACTCAGACCCAGAAGCTACTGCACGCCATCTGTGGAAGTGGGAGACAGGGTAAGGCACTTCAGATCATCTTTACTGTTCTATCTTGCCAAGTAAGACATGAAAACAACAACACTTGTCAGCCTGATGCGCTTCCCAGCTCACGGAAATGCTATGGCGTTCTGTGGTGCCTACGTCTTTCCCACTGATTAATGGCTGGAGGTGGAGGACCCATGTTGTGGCTTTGATGAGGCAATTTGTAGAATTCTACAGGAAAACAATGGCAGTTCATTTTATTGCAATGCGTCTCCAGGGAGACATCAGCACCACTGCTACTCCGTACAGTGCGGAGTTTACCCCAATAATAAATCAAAATATGGCGGTTCCAGGGAGGGGAGGCGTTACAGCTCACTCTTTAATGGCCCATGTGATGTTTGTGAAATCCATTTGGATGCAGAGTTTGAAGTCAATGTCTTATTGTATTCTGTTATGAATTCAAAGCCGGTGACTGTTATGGCTGCTGCTTTTGATAAGTCCCCCTGGGTGTAACAGGAAAACAGGAGCTGATCATTAAGCCGATGTGTCTTAAAAGCATCACATTTTCCAGATGAAAGAATCAACAGCAGCAGCGGCTGAGAGTTATAATTACTGCGTTATAGGCATAATGCTTGATGGTCATCAATACCAGAAACCACAATTATGTGGATCCTAGCATCCATTACACTTCATGAGCCCTTTTATTGCTTTACATTTTACTGATTTTTTGGCTCATAGATGACTCCCGGTGTGTAAATATCGCTGATACAGGCAGTCATCTGTGTACCGACGTCTATGGGACCAGTGCATCAGTGGAAACAGTGGAAAGCTTTTTTTTTTTTTTTTTTCTCATTTTGTTTCTCTTTTCTTCTTTTTCACATCTGTATGTCTCTTGCTTTTACTTTGCCATGAGTTCAGTCATACTTAACCCATAAAGACCGAAACATCCACTGGCAACCAAAAGCATCTACTGATCTAAAAAGTTTAATACTTGTTGATCCACTAATCCTATCAATCCTTGCAAATAATTACTGTAAAATACAGTTTGTCATCTTTTCATGGTCATCAGATATGACCTATTTGGACATTCAGAGGCTCTGTAGTGAATGTGGAAACACCGTCATCTTCTTCAACATTGATTCACCAGTAAAACCCATGGACTTTGATAAATTACAGTGGATGGATACACTTGTTTTATGTTTAGTTATTGATATCTTTGCCAAAGAAATCACTTTTTCTTAAGTTTTTTCTGTTTTGATATAATAATCATTGAATTTATTGTGAGTTTTTATGAACATCTAAAGTAAATATACAAAATTAAATACAGCAAAATACGTGATTTACAGTGATAAATCCAAAATGTAGTGGATATTATAGTAAATGGGTTAAATAGAGAGAAAAAATAATTTGGAGCTGACACAAAAGTAGCACTGGGTCTTTATGTGTTAAAAGCGGTGGTTGTCAAGTGATCAACATGATTAGCATCCCATAATGCACTGAGGTTTTAAAGCACATGTCTTTTGCACCGTAGACAGCTGAAGTCCTAGCCCTTCCTTCCTTGCATCAGAAAAAAAAGTGTATTTTCAAAGCCCTTTGAATTGTGTCATCATTTACACAAATGACAGTTGTCAATTTACAAGATAATTTTACAAGTAAAGAAAGTCAGCGTATGTTGTAAAACTGTTGAACTATCAGACTACGTAAATATAAATACTACAGACCTGAAATCCTGAGTGTGAAGATGTCTCTGCAGCTTCAACATGACCAGACATGTAGCAATTTTCAAGTCTTTTAATACCTTTTAACCTCACTCTCGACGTAAATATACCAAAGCAGTGGTCGTTTTAGTGTTGGTGTTGGCCCTTTGTAACCCAAAACTAGATGTTTTGGGGGTTTTTTTTACTATCTTTACCACAAACTATGACTTTCCTGGCTTGTAAATTTATCTTTTGAATTGACAAAACTCATATGTGCAAATGGAGGTACAATTCAAACAGGTTCGAAAAATTATTTGACTCTCACATTGACTTTCATTCATAAGTTGTATTTTTGTACCATTTACTTTCTGAATATTGATGGTTGATTCATTTCGCCACAGTCCTTTTTACCCTTATTTTTTTGGTTTTTCATGAGTTTCCAATTCCTTTATATGCATTCACTTTTTTTTTGTTGTTGTTTTTAACCCACTGATACTACTTCCTACTGCTCAATTACTACTCTTATTGTCAGTGTGTATTTATTAGGGTAGTGCATCTCTCCAATACAAGACGATCCAATACATATCTTGATAAATGGGGTAAGATAAGATTCAGGAGCGATATATTCAATAGAATTTTCATATGACACAATTCAATTAGAAGGGGTACGATGCAATGTGATGCCCTGTTGAAAGCAGACAATCATTTTACACTATGAAGTAACATGTCAGTACTATAAATGTGGCATTTCCTTCAAAAAGATGTATCAAAGAGTAGAGAACTAGAGAGTATTTGTAATTCCTGTCATGTTTATTAGTGTAACATGTAAACTGTAAAGACTTTACAAAGTCCTTCTGGCTGAAAAAATAAACAATGGTCAAGTTTTGTTGGCCAAATTAAAGTCAAACAAACAACTAAGAGAGCTATGGGAGTAAATCAGTCTCATCAAACTTTGAATTATAAAAGCCACTGAATTTCTAGCACTGAATTTCTTTGCACTGAAATTAAGTATCTGAATTTTTTGTCTCTGAATTGAACTCTTTATATTTTCAATACCCCATTTTGACTTTTATTTTTCAGTGTTCATCAATTCAGAATAAAAAAATTCACATTTAAAAAAATCAAGCAATATAAATTCACATTATTCAAATTCAATAGGCCAAATTCAGATGCCAAATTTGAGGTATTCAAATAGCATAGATTCAAGCTGCTCAAATTCAATAGGCCAAATTCTGATGCCAAAAATTCAAGGTATAAAATTCAGATCAAACATCTGGGAAAACAAGGATAAGCAATCGATTCGATCTCAAGTCAAACCAACAGCTAGCCAATGAAGTTATGTTAGGTTGGTCATGTGACTCTGATTCAGGAAGGCGGTCGGTTAATTAGTGTGGGTCCGCTGCCCCCTGCCAGAGCCGAGAGTCTCTTTCAACCACAACAGTCTGGCTGCATTGCGGGAGAGAGTCATAGAGGGAACTTTCAGCGGCTGCATCAGATCAGCCACATTAAATAAATTTATAAGTTCGTTATTGAGCCATCAGCTGGTTCAAGCTACATTGAGACTGGTTCAGGAGTCAGTGTACCAATGCACTCGCATCTTTTACATAAAAAACAATTTTCTTAGTCAAATCAGTTATTCATTACAACCGTAGTATTTATGCCGTTCTTCAGTTCACATCTGAAGGTGCTAAAGAGATAAAGAGTATCATTAAAAGCTTTTTTTCTCCTCATTTAATGTTCTACTGATGATGAGGGGCTTGTAGAAGCTTAGAATACACTTAAAGACCTTGTGTGTTAAAATTTGTGTATTCTGACATCTTTATTGTTTCTGCCTTGTTGGATCTTTTGTCATTTTCATCTTGTTGCATCTTTTTTGATCGTTGGTCTGTTTCATTATGTTGCATCTCTTACATTATTTTCGTCTTTGTGTTGATTTTTGTATTTTTGCATTGTTGGTCGCACACATGGTGCGGCCTTTGTCTTTTTCATTTTGTCGCATCTTTGACTTTTTTTTTGTCTTTTGCATCTTGCTGTTTTCATCTTGTTCATATTTTATATTGTTTTTGTCTTGTTGCATCCGAGGTCTTTTTCATCTTTGATCTCATTTTGTCTTACAAGTGTTGTTTTATGTTGTTTTTGTGTTTTAAATCTTTTTTGTCTTTTTCATTTTTCAGCTTTTTTGTCATTTTCATTTTGTTGAAATAGTCATCTTGGATGGCTAGGGGGTTCCTGTCCGTATGTCCCCCCCTGGCCATCCAAGCGGACGGGTCACAATGACACGCCAGTTGTGAGTGCAGGGTCTGGTGGTCTGAGGCTCTGTCTGCAGTTGCTAGCACCGAGCTGCTAACGTTAGCTACCTTCTCATTGCTGGCTTCACTGAAAACAAATGCACATGGTTGGATGGGAAGGGTTAACGATGGATTTTACGACAGTGAATATGTACTTCAAAACTGTAGGGGGATGAAACAAGATGAAAAAGACCTTGGATGCAACAAGAGAAAACCAATATATAAGATGAAACAAGATGAAAACAGCGAGATGCAAAAGACAAAAAAAAATGTCAATGACGCAACAAAATGAAAAAGACAAAAGCTGTACCATGCTGTGTGTGACCAAGGATGCAGCAGCTAGCACTATGCTGCTAACGTTAGCTGCACAGCTTAAGAGCTATCAGGTTAACAAACATCAGCAGCTCCCACCTGTCACTGTGTCCTGGCCCCATTAGCGATTAGTACGCTATCATCCCAGGGCTAACATTTATAACAAGAATAAACATCTAGATTCTTGACCTTCACCTGTAGAAGAGATTGTTAAAACCAATAGCATCATCAAGAGCACAAATCCACTGACATAAGTAGGGTCTGATTCACTAAGATCGCAAATAATGGGCCCAAATTTGTTTGCTCTCGCTAAAAAATGTGCGTGCTATTCATTTGCGTGTCATGGGTGATCAACTAAGATTGCCTGCACAAATGTTGTCTTCATGGAGACAGTACACTGGAAAAAATGCTCAGGGATGGCAACAGTGCACTGGAATGATCCAGACGCAAGGAAATGTAGGAGCTTCGTCATAGAAGGCATTGCATGACTCCTCCTTGTGACTGGTCCCAAATTGTCCCCTAGTTCATCTAGAAGTTGTAAAATGGCATTGCTGGGTAGGCGATACATCTCAATTATATTTTCTTCCGTAATTCCAAAACTGTTGACGCAAGCAAAAAAGATTTGTTCTCTGCATGCCTTTGATTGTGCCTATACCGCCTCCTCGCCACAACAATTGCAGGCAGTTTTGTGCTGGCTGTTCCAGTTAAAACCTGCCTTTCAGATATGCTAAATATAGACGCAAAATCAGCCACCGTATCACTTTCAGGTTTGGTAAATCACATTGCTTAATAAATATTTGCATCTACTCCTCCCAATAATTTTGTGTGTTCTGGCAGAAACACCCAAATTGCATATTCATCAAGACAAACATGCTAAATGGGTTGCACGAGCTACTTTGTCCATTTGAGAGACAGCAACCCTTGGAGTGTCCTGTTAGTAAATAAGCTTTAATGTGTTTTTTTGTGCGGAGTCAAGTTTGCGCACGTTTTTACATGCTCAAACCTTTAGTAAATCAGACCCATAGAGTATAGATAATTGATCTCAGAGATACTTACAAATGCAGCAGCAACAACATCAAGTCTGCATCCATTTAGGTGCTGCTTTTTCTTTCATCTCCCTCCATTCTGCTAAAGCTGGACCAAGGCAAAGTATTGTTTTATTCCTGGTTTGGTCACTCACTCTTTTCTTCTTCCTCCATCCTCTAACAATGGCCTCCTCTTCCTTTTCTCTGCTGGCTCTGCCATGGTAAACGCCTGTGAAATGAAGGCATGGCTGGCTTGTTTTTGCACCTAGCCAGCTGTACTTGGCTGGGGGTGTGTATGTGTCGTAGTGCCATAAACCGTGCCATTTCTTGTGAGAGACAAGATCTGGGATCACAAGACCAGATCTAGGCTACAGGGATGGCTTAAAGAAGTTGTAAGTGGCATACTCAGCCCTAGAGGCGCTAGTGGGAAGGCAGAGGGTTTCCATTCCCCCTTAACAAGCCATTTAACTATCACAATTACTTTGAAACTGTTTAATTAAGGTAAAATGCTCCAAAGTTCTCCTTTAAACTCGAACATAAACATACCTCTTTATCCAGTATCTCACCTAAACTCTGCACCTTAAAGTTTTCCTAATCGCCCTCCCACTCTTCGTGTACATCTGTCAAGTGAGCTTGCAGTGGTTGCAGTCTTTATTTTTCTTGCGCCTGTGTCTGTTTACTGCCCTTTTACCGTCACTGTCTTCATCATCATTATTTAGTTCGCTAATGAGAGCAGTCGGAGGAGCTGGCTTACCTCAGTAAACTAGACAGATTTTCTAAGCTGCTGATTCAGTGAAGGTGGGTAATGAATTAACTGCACCAGCATTAGCAGTTACAGAGGAGTAAAGCTTTTTAGTCTTATGGTGTGTGTGGATTTGGGTAATTACAGTGTTGAGACATGACTACAACATAGCATCTGTGCATATTGACCGTGTTAAAAATGTTAATGAGGACTGAGTTTTTCAGGCTGAGTTTGTTTTGATATAATCTTTTATCACACATTCACCAAAAATCACCACAAGTCAAAAGCCAATTATCATGTAATTATCTTTGCAATGTATTTTGTCACTGTGGGTTCAATAAAGTCATTCAGGTGTCACCAGAGTGCTGCTACTGCTACTAGATTTCTGCTGTGTAGTGCTGACTTGGCATCGTCTCGCCATATGTGTAAATTTTTTCAAATGCATATTCAGCTGCTAGTGTTAACAAATGTTATAGCTAGCAAGCATTAGGGTTCGTGCCAAGGCTATCATTACCGTGTTAGTGCGGGATATATGGGCAGCAACACAACATACAACCACCTGCAGCAGTCGGCGCCATTGTGCGGGTCGCTTTGATTGACTTCACTGGGTTTTTCCATTCGGGGGCTGTTAGATCCCATCCCCCACCCCAGGATGTAGATATGAAGACTCAAAACAGAAAACCTACAAATGAAAGAAGTATGGAACTTTGTCAGGAAGTGAATTACTATCAGTTTACTACATTTTGCAGTAGTCTGAGTTCAGCAACCTTCACAAAGTTTGTATAGTTTTTAAGTACCTTTTTAAAATTATTTTTAAGTAGTTAACTCATGCCTTTTCCTACAACATACATTTACACTTGTCTCAGCACCATTTTTTTACATTTCTATTGTGAGAAATCATGGGCCACCTGCAGCAATGAGATACTATTTCTGTTAACACTTGTATTAGCACTTTCATTCCCATACTTGATGTAAAATCATGCATATCAAAGAATGACTGATCCAGAATTGCTGTTGCTTTATCAAAACCAAAGGGTAAGACACATCTTAGTGCCTTCAAAACGGGAGTTCAAACACCAATGGGTTTCTCTGTCAACTAATATTTATAGTCTATGGTCAATACATCATCACGTCAAGACATTGGACACAAAATAGTACTGTAATTTCCACACTACTTTTTTCACATGCTTTGAACCCTGCGGCTTAAACAATGATATGGCTAATTTAACGTTTAATGGGTTAACAAGCTTTATGTCACCAATACATTTAGGCTCGTCGCACCAGACCAATGAAATTATCGAACAGGTCACAGTGGAATGAAACCATTTGAATCACCGTAAATCAAATGCACTCAACACTAAATTCTTCAGAGCAGTCATTTTGCGCGTCATGCACACATCCTCATCATGGAAAACACACGAAGAAGAAAGAGAGACTGAGAAAGTGTTTGACGAAGTAATTCTGAGGCTGTTCAATTCCGACACTGAAGAAGACGGCTTTAGTGCTTTTAGTGTGCAGGAGGAAGATGAAGAGAGCAATCAATGACTTTTGTGGTAGGCTACTGTATTTTCTTTTTTTTTTAACCAGCCGTGTACAGAAACTGTTCATAAAAAAGCATTTATATTTAATTAAAAGTTAAAAAAAAAATTCTGTGTAACATCTTTCTGTGTAAATATCTCATGTTACAATGTGGACACTAGAGTCCTGCACAGGCCACATATTTCTGTCCGAGCCCGACCCATGCCCAACACAACTGCGTCCGAACCTGACCTGAACCCGACAGGCACTTCAGTATTTGTGTACGAACCTGATCAGTTAAATCCAGTTGTTCCCATATATAGATCAGCATTAGAATTGTATTTTTCTCTCTAAGGGGGTCTCTATCTAAAAACAAAGTTGTGCGAGTATTCTAAATATAATTATACCGACAGTGACAGCCACAGACGCACAGGTGTCAGTGGAATCACGCATTTATAAAGCAAAGCATTTGGGGCAGTTAGGACCTACGATTTGACAGATAGAGTTAATAGTGAAAGAAAAACTGCATTAACATTCCATGGACAGTAACATCTACAGGTATTGAAGCGGCACAGACAGCACTTCTAATGTGTAGCATAATCTCCTTTAAACAAAAGAGATGAGTGCCAAATACCACAGACAGTTGGTAGTCTATAGACCTACAGTTAAGATATGAGGACAGGATCAACTGAGTTAAAATGGTCTGGTGTGTTCATTCAAGTGCTCATTTATGTCAGAAGGACTGTCAGTCATGTTCTGTATCTGAACCTGGAGTGCTTTTACGGACAGCACAACTTAACAACCCTGGGTTTAAGGCACCTGTTTGAATTCTTGTATGTATTTACACTCATCTGTATTATGGATATGATCGGAAACAAGCCCTTTGTTGATTTTGAAGCTGCTGTGTTGTTAATTGGCAGCAAACGTGGATGTGTGCACTATAGGTCTTTGTGCATCATAGGTCTTGGTATGAAATCTTGAATATAATATTAATGGATTAGATTTCTATAGCGCTTTTCAAGGCACCCAAAGCACTTTACATTATTGATCCATTATTCATTCACTCT
>JAPQRQ010043859.1:0-22682 GCA_037367365.1 Apogon talboti | reverse complement strand
GGGGGCGGGGGGCGAGTTGGAGAAGAGCGAGAGATCTGAAAACTTTCCACAGCTTTTTAAAACGGTCACTTTCAAATGGCGGAGCCAAATCAAATCCATGCAAAGAAAACAACCTGCGGCATTCAACTTGAGAGCACGAAAGCAGAGACGGGCTGTTATTATTGAATGAGTGGCATGGTGGGTAAACGCTCCAGCCATTTCCTCCCATTCATACGCTGAAAGGTCTTGACTTTCTCTTAAGTGATATCTTGGCTCTGACACACAAAAATGCCCCGGATTGATCAAGAAGTAGGAAGCTGTGTTTGACCTGAAATAGGAAATCACAGTAGGAAGTCAGATAAAATTCAAGAATGGAGTATTAGCCCTTCACAAAACACTTTTCCACTTGTCTTGGAGTGTGATTTATGTGGATTCTGGGCTGTTTTTGCCTCTCACTTCAACATCTGTAGAGGAGACTTGCCAGAGTGGTAAGCCCTCAGTTATGCGTTTTGCTAAAGCATAACAAAAGATGAGCCTTTATGACGATCCCAGTCCATAAGCTCTGCTCTATTTACATTTTTTTTTTAATGCGAGAGATGAAAGAAAAAGTTGTTTGGAGGGTATAAATTATGGTTGTCGTGGAAACACTGTGTGATTTTTTAGCTCGGTGCTCTCAGACGTGGGTGGCCTAAACATGTGAGTCAGCGAAACAGACCACTCAGATTGCATCTGTTGTCACGATATGAGAGAGATCGTGAACTCTATCTATTTTTTATTCCCTGAAGAGCGACCATATGGTTGAGCCTCCTCTCGGCTGGTGCAATCCGAAAACTCATTTGTCTCGTTCCTTTTTTTTTTTTTTTTTCCCCTTCCCCAGGTTACAGCTGAGAGATAAGTGTGGAGTGGAGCACCAGGAGTGGCATTAAGGTACATTATGCAATCATAGTAAATAATACTTGAGTCTATATATTGCTGTCATAAAGATCTTCCATTGGCTCCCTAGGCATAGAGGACGTTTCAGTTGTAGGATGGTTACACCTATTAAAGTCACTCTGATGGAGGGTATGTTCAGTTTGAGTGAAAGATGACCTGTTCTGTTCTATGGGGTGTTCATCAGGAGGTAATGGGTTGGGTTTTTTTTTTGTTTTTTTTTCCAACACAGTAAAGATGAAGCTATCCTCAAATTATGCATCTGAGCTGCTATGTATTATGTTCTCATTTTTTAGTGGAATAGAATAGAATAGAATAGAATAGAATAGAATAGAATAGAATAGAATGGAACAGCCTTTATTGTCATTGTGTGTGCAATGAAATTAGGAATGCGTTCCCAGTTAGTGTAGCAACATTAATAAAACACCAATACTTCAGAAGACAAGAATAGAGTGAATGTTAAATTACAAAAACTAAAAATAAGATAAGAAAATAGAATATAAAATTTTTACAAAAGTAAGATAAGAATAGATGGAGCTAAGTAGAATACAAAATAAAAAAGACATATGAATAGACGTAATATTTACAATATTAACAGTATGTTTATTAAGAATATTTACGTTATGTATATCTATGAACAAGAATAGAATAGAATAGAATAGAATAGCCTTTATTGTCATTATGTGTGCAATGACATGAGGAGTGCTGCTCCAGTCAGTGCAACAATATGAATAAGGAAATTAGAATATAGCGAATATTAAATCACAAAAACTGAAAACTAAAATAAAAAAATAGGATATCAAATTTTACAAAAAGTAAAATAGGAATAGACTAAAATAAAAAATAGTCCATATGTGTCCATTAAGCAGAGAATGAAAACTGAGATGAAATGATTTTGCAAAAACTGGAGGTCACATGCTGACCACAACTTCCACATTCACATGTCATCGCTTCAAGAAGCACTGACCTACGTGACTCCAAACTGGCATAAAAGGCACCCTTCAGTGGTGATCAGGACCATTAGGCGACGCTCACACTGCAGGCAACAGTGACCCAAAGCTGACTCTTTTGCCCATATGTGACCCATATCTGATATTTTTTTATGATGGTCTGAACAGTACCCTTCAGACTCAGACCACTGTCATAAGTGATCCTAAATATGATATACGTATATATCTAATGTTTTGCATTGTGACTTAAATCTGAACGCTCATGTCGTATTTCATCAAACATCAAAATTCTGCGAGACCTGACAAGATCCATATTTACTTCCATAAGCACAGTGTAATGTATATGGCGTGGCAGCTTCTTCTGCACATGTGGGTCACCTCAGAACCTTAGACCATTCACACATGAGTCTGACGGCAGTCGCATTTAAGTTATAATGTGAGCAATCGTGCAAAAAATTCTGAATTGAGCATTAACCCCAAGTACACCTCCATACTGACTGTTTTTGTAGTGAGGTGCTGCTCAACAGTCTGTATACACATGTGTTACCCGGTTACCTATGATCCCTGATGTTCACGGATCAATTTCAACATCCTGTTTCTGTAACAGTGTCATTAATGTCATGACATTCTATTGAATTATGAATCATTATTGTTTTGTTTTGACTGTTAACTGGAATAACTGATCAATAGCAGCTTCAATAAATTAATCTACATACCTCAGACTGAAAATTACTATTATGCCAATTATGCCTGATGTCACTAATTTGCATCATAGTTATCATAGGTGCTATATTCAAATTAATCTCCACTTATTTTAATTTAGGATTAGCATCACAGCAACAACACAGACATTTTTTTTTATATTTTTTTTTCCTGCAGGCTTTAGACAACCTTACACTGGTTCTGTGAGCATTATTTATTGGTTAATACTCAGCCTCCATTAAAGAGGTATCCTGTCTGAAGGCTGCGTCCTACTACGAGGCGAGCTGCTTCCACGCTTTCCCTCCAGATGGTGAAAAAGCTGCTGCTGATGAGCTCGGGGAGCAGCCCGGCAAACAGGCAGTCGGGCTTCCACCTGCTCCCTGGCTCCGGGACTCACGGGACCAGGTCTGGATCACACCTTGCATACCATATTCCCGCAGGAGATGCCAGGCTACAGAGAACCTTGTCCAGACTTGCCAGCTTACAATGGAAGTGACTCCCTCCCCCCCATACAGGTCAGGCCTGTTTTCTTCTGTCTAGCCCAGAGCCTTGTATGGAATAATTAGTGAACTTTCAACGATGGGTATAACATTGGATTAACTGTAGCACCTGAGCCACCACGTACCGCACGTAATCCAGCGTGAACGTGCAGCTGCGTTGAAACCTTTCTGACTTCTATTCCCTCAACTAATTCTTTGAAAATCATTAATATCTGGTAAAAAAAAAACAACAACAACATGTAATTAGATGAGTCACTTGAGGCCTCTCAATCAAAACTGTAATAAAAGTTTAATCATCCGGATTGCTATTTTCACCACTGATGAACTTCAATGATGACTCAAATGTAGTAAAGTTTTATTGACATGATGACGTTATGTAACATACTGCATGTTCACCTCATGTCACAAGTAATGTTAACTAATGACCTGTTAGATGACTGATTAAATGCATTGACTGAGTTGAATCAGCTTTTAACATAACCTTACCAAATACCATACAGCATAAGGAGGTTACATTTATTGGACTATATAAATATATTAGATCTCTACTGGATCGCTGTTCTAAAATGGCAACAAAAAGTGCATTGGGTGAAATCCTGCTGCAGTCATCGTGCAGACTTATGTGAATTTGTGAAGTGTTTTAAATACCTGACATAATGCAAGAATCTAGGCCAGTCCAACAAAATATGGAACACAGGCCCAGATGGTTTTATATGTCTAATTGCCTCTGTTATCTAAAGCTCATGTTCTTGCAATAAGTTAATGTGTAATCTCTAGAAAACAAAACATATTTCTCAAGCTTATGAAATCAATTTGTTGTTGTTATCTTGGAAGCAAAACGTGTCAAGACAATGAATAAGTATAGCTGTATCACGAGAAATTGGTTTCTTATTTCAAGATGACCAAAAAAAACTTTAATAAATAAATAAATAAATAATAATAATAGTAATAATAATAATAATAATAATAATAATAATAATAATAATAATAATAATAATAATAATTGCATGAACAAAATATTATGAGGATAGTAATTCAGGAGATTTACTGTTTGGTTTTGACTTAAAGCTGCAGGGGGGGAAACTCAGCTTTCTGCCATTGATCCAAATCAAAAGATTTCATATAAATGTAAATAAAATTCACTTTTACATCATTGTAGAAAAGAGAGGCCATTTTTCCATCCTCTGTTTAGAGGCGTGAAGTACAACACCTAAAGCCACCTCAGACTGACACTGATTGGTAGTTGCAGCTGTCAGTCATGGATGTCACCTCCCTATTCTTCTACAAACACCTGTAATTAGCCAAAGTGTGTGTCACTGTGCATTTTCCAGCATGTGCAGAAGTGAACATGTGGATGTGGAGAATGAAGCAAAACTTGGCAGAGTTCAGTGACATAACAGTGGTTTTTAACCCATAAAGACCTAGTGTTACTTCTGTGGCAGTTCCTAAGTGATCTTTTTCTCTCTATTTAACCTTTCCTAAGTGATTTATCACCATTTATTATAGTATGATCCTCTGTATTTTGCATTTTTTTCAGTCAATATGAGGTATTTTCCTATATTTAATTCACTGATCATGTAGATGTTCATAAAAGCTCAGGTGAAAGTTGGCTGTGATTATATCAGAAACAGAGAAAACTGAAGAAAAAGTGACTTTTTCAACAAAATATACCATTAACCGAACATAAACCAAGCGTCTCCGTCCATTGTCATTTATCAAACTCCGCAGGTTTTACTGGTGAATCAATGTTGCAGAAGATGACGGTGTTTCCGCGGTAACTACGGGCTGGGTCATATCTGATGACCATGAAAAGACGACAAACTGTGAATTATTTACATGTATTGATAGAATTAATGGATCAACAGGTATCAAACAGTTTAGATCAGGAGATGATTTTGGTCGCTGGTGGCTGTTTGGGTCTTTATGGGTTAATGTAATATATATATATTTTTCCCACCACTGTGTACACTCATGGCCAAAAGTTTTGGGAATGACACAAATGGATTGTTTGCTTAAATGTAATTTATTTGTCACTAAATTTAAATGAAACCTACTGTATATAATGCTCCTAATTGTTCTTCAGTGTACCCCAGAAACATGGGGAGGGGCAACATTGGCAGCAAACTTTGCAAAAACAAAACTTGTGTCATTCCCAAAACTTTTGGCCATGAGTGTATTGTCTCTACACACAAAAGACAGCAGTGAGCGATTTTTCCACTTCAATTAAAACATGAAAACCACCATGAGCGCAGCAACAGGGACGTACATACAACACCCCGTCCAATCATAATCCTTCATAATTATGAACCTCGTCAGCACAGGAGCATAGAATCAGCTGTTCCAACCAGCTGGTCGTGAAACTGGCTCCATATGCTGCTCTGGATCCTGCCTGTCATGTTGTACAGTCCTACGCCGCTTCACTTACTCAAAAAATCCACCTGATGCTGCGTTTTCACTGTGGCTCCCTGGGAGGTTCACACCTATGGGGACTATTAACGTCTGTCATGCTACTGTAATAGCCCCACAAATCCAAAGGTGAGAGGCATTAGCTAACAGTCGTGACAGCCCGTGTTAGACTGCGGCAGCGTTACACCAGGCCTGTGGGCATCAGCTGGGAAAACAAGCCCGGACTGATAACACATCAGGCCCGCATTCCATCCTGAGCCCGTGCGAAGGGACAAAGCAGACCACCAATTCTCAGGCGCCGCTCAGAAGCAACGATAGTTTAGCGTGGGAGTCAGGGTGAGGCCTGCAGAGGTGCACGGCCGGTTTCAGAGAACTCCCCCTACAGTACGTATCCTATGTCCCATTCAGGCAAGAGGACGGCGGTGTGAACGCCTCTGAGGAGGAAGAAGAAAACAAACAACATACATCTGAGCGGTTTTATCCGCCGTCCGCTTTAGGCTAGTCTGTTTTTAATCATGTGAGGAATGGTCGAGCCGTGTAAGGCCCAGGTGCTGACAGACCTCCCGCCACGCCGAGCAGCCTTCTCCGCGTCCATGCTGCGCAGGCCTGGCTGGACCCGGCTGAGTGCAGGTTGCCCAGCAGGCTGTGTTGTCTCAGCCTTCAGCCAGGGATGATAGATGGAGCTGGAAATGCTCCCAGAGAGGGGGTTGAGCACATGTGTGGCAAGACGTGGCAGGTGGTGAGCGCTGACTTGACAGCAATTAAATGTACAAATCTTTGATTAAGCTCATGGGAAGGCAGTCATTAGCAACAGTGAATCGGCTCTCCCCAAACAGTCAGCCACATGCATAATCGTTTTTTCTCTCACGAACACGGACACATACAGGCTCACATTTCACATATTGACTAATGCTGGCAGTAATGAGTGGGTGTCGAAATGACAGGTACACTATATATGCTGAAGTGGTGCAGCGCTGATTAGTTCTGTCCATTGTCACAGGCTCTTCATCAGGGTTATTATGACTAGTAAAAACTATTACTGAAGCTAAAACTGAAAGAAAAATGCTTAAAAAAAAAAAACTCTGCACATTGGTAGAAGTTAAGAAAATCTCCCACACAGTCTTGCTTCTCTTAACTTTAACCCATAAAAACCCAGTGCTACTTTTGTGGCAATTACAAAAATGAATATTTCTTTCTATGTTGGTGTGGTATGGTATGATTTTATTTGAGCAGGAACAGTGCACGACAATACATTGACCTATAGACAGAGTCAAAAGGAGAGATGCTGGTTCCAGGTTATAGCTGAAGCTAGTTTCCACCCTGGACAGGTTGATGTTATTTGATTGAAATATGCAAGTAAATTACAGAGTAAGTAGGGTATATGGGAGAAGAGACCATTTGAGTTATACAGACATATACACATACATATGTATATATATATCCCATATTTAACATTTCTTAAGTGTTTTATCTCCATATATTATGATATTATCCTCTGCTTTTGCATTTTTTAACCACTTTTGACAGAGAGAAAGATATGAAGAACCTCATTTTTGCCTCTGAAACACATGCATAAGGTAGACAAGTAAATACATCCTCATTATGTTTCCAAAAGTTTTATTCTCTTTCTTACTTTGAGGTTTTGTGAGACGTTAAAACTTCAGGAATCATTGTCTTCCAGTCTGCAGTGCTCTTCACCAGGAAAAGGAGCACATCCATGATTTGGATTCTCAGATGAGAGAAAGGTGTCACCTTTACGTACAGTGTATCACACACCTAACAAGTCCCCGGTGAGCGGCCGCTGTCTTCCTGTGGGATTAAGAAATGGTAATTGCCATCCTCTCTGCAGCTCACTAATGAGGCCAAGCTCTTTCCCTACATCCAGGCTGCCCAGGGTTTGGACATATTTCACAGTCTATATCCCATAATCCCATTGTCTCGGAAATAGAGGAATGCTTACGGTTTTACACCTGCCAAGCCTCCAGCGAATTCAGTCAGCTCCCAGTTGCCTCACAGGATTAACCAAATAGAGGCTTTCAACCATATCTGTTTGGCCCGGAGTAACATTTAACTATTTAAAAAAAAAAAACGAATATTAAACTTTATAACTCAACAATTATCCTGAAATGTAACCTCCAACTGCTGCAGAAGTTCCACATTTTCCACATTTCTTTTTTTTTGTCATTTTACAAATCCCTGTAGGGAGGAGAATCGAGAACCGGTTCTCAAAAAGAACTAGTTCCCAATAGCTCAATTCCTTGGAATTATTTGCCTGCTTAACAATTCTGCTTATCGATTAGGCTCTCCTTCTCCTCCTTCTCCTTCTTCTTCTTCTTCTTAGGCTGTTAAGTGTGCAGCTTTGTTCCCTTCATGGGAATCTGTCACCGTGGAGATGCTAAGATGCTCCCTCATCACCAGAGCCAGCAGAGGTTACAGCAGATCCCAGTGGACCAAATCCATCCTCAGAATTACACCAGTTGACTTTTCATGATGAGATAATCAAAGACACGGAGCTCGATGTGACATTGTTATTTGATGACTGCCTCCACTCAAGTACGGACATTCACACTAATAAATCATTATTTAATTTAGGTCTCACACGTATGGTGCAAGATAATACATGATCATTATAGCAAATAAATATGTAATACACATAGTATTCACATAATAATCCAGCTATTATCTGAGACTATTCATATCATTCGAAATCCCAATTAATAGCCAGTTGTTCAATAATGATGACATTAATCTAAATAAGTCTACTGGGATCCCTTTGTTTCAGGATAAATGCTTTTCTGCAGAGTGCAGAGTAGCTTTTATGATTCTAACAGCAACAAGTGGTAGAGAAAATGTTATTGCCGTCAGTATTTTCTTTTTTTGGCATAATAAACTTGAGGTTACAGCACGTGCACGACCAACGACCACAATCCTCATAACAAAACATCATCTGGGAGACATGTAGTCAAAGTGACATTAGCATTTACTTTCACTGTTATTTCACTTGTCCATGAATATCCCTCTTTTCTTTTCGTTTTGGCCTTTGCAGACACTGTCTCTGTGGCTCTGCAGTTGTTACCTGTGGCATTTTGCATTAGCACTAGGGCCTGCTGCGATGAAAGCAACTGTACAAAAATTAGCTAAAAGCTCTGCAGAGCTGCAAGGGGGAACTAATGTGACATAAAAAAAAAAAACATATAAGTAAAGTGATGGAGCCTTAATGGTTCAGTAAGTAGTACAACTTTGCAGGTGCGTAATGTTTGAGTTGGTCTCTTTCTTGATTTTTACCTTTTAAAATGGACAAACGTGTAAATGATGCATAATTTAGGTCCCATGGGGCACAGCTGGAAGGGGCGGGACTTCAGCTCTCTATAACTGACCCTTGGCTAAGTCCCGCCCCCCCCTTAGTTACTGTTGCTATGCCTGTCAAGCCTTTATACTTGGCATGTCACTTGGGTTCTGAACAGCAGTATTTCCATAAAATGTCTAGTGAATTTAAAGTGAAGTTTAAAAACTCACAAAAATCTGAATTATGTGCACTTCCATGAACTGGTTTCGAGTGAATAATTTAGGCTGTGTTGTGTTGTCAGCAGGTGGGGCTATAGGCTACATTAAACATGGCTCCAATAAATAGAGTAGAAGAAGAGCATCCTATAGTTGTTTTCCATCTGTTTGTTTTTTTCAGATAAAACAGATGAATAACTGGGTCTGATCAGTCCACAGCACCCGTTGTACCAGATGTGTTTTCAATCATGTGAGTTAAAAGTTACTTATGTCAACATTTTGTCAAAAAAGGTGCTTCCATTACTTCTATGTGCATTTACTTGGTGCTTGCTTAGATATTTTCAAGTGCAAAGTTTCAAAATGCGCATTAAACACATTTAAGGAAACATACCTAATGCTTTCCAAGAGATAAACCAAAAGAAAAAAACTCCTGTGGTGACAGTTATGAAGTAGTGGATAGCTACCTTCACAGCTAGCTCATTTAGCACACATTTGTTACCAAATAATGATGTTGAACATTATTCATGTTAACTTAAAGTTAGGTGGTTGTGTATCATTTGAAGCTGAATAAAACTGTACACAAAATAAAACAAACACCAATCAGACTGGTTTTAGAAAAGTTTTCCATTGATACCTAGCAACTGTATGCTAAGCTAGCTAATGTTAGCTAGTGACAGAAGGACATTCATTAAGGCCAGACTGTTTACTAGCGCTTAATGCATATTGCAGTTTTTTTCTCTCCTTGAAATCTGAGCAATATTTAGAGAACTAAGCGGTTCTGAACAAGAATGAATATTTAGGACATTTTCATATTATTTCCCAGCAAGTAATTAGTGTAACGTTATAAATTAATGGAAAAATCCCTTCACAAGTTCAAACTACAGTATACACAACATATTATTTTTAGTCCATTGATGTCCATGGTTAAGTGATATTGTCAAGATAAATGATATGGTCACTAACATTTAACTGTGAGTGGCTATTTACAAGTGCTAACATTAGGAATTTATTTTCTGTTTACAAATACTGTGACTCAAAGCAGATTATAATCATATAAACAAAAACAGCATTGAAATGGGTTGCGAAATATCAACATTTCAGTGCTTTTCATTGTGAAAACCACACATTCACAAAACAGCTTTGACTGGACTTGTACAGAAAACACAATGACCTGACACAGTGTATATTCTACAACCCTGTCATTGCTGCTGTAGAGGAGCAGATCAGAGGCATTATAGAACTTTTTTTTCACATAAAATCTGATCCAAGTCCTGTATGTAGAAACTAGTGTATAGCCTGTTATCATCAAGTCCTTAGCTTGGAAGTGCAGTTAGCTAATGCCAACAACTGTCCGGGTCTCAGTATAAAACAGCGCAATCACAAGCAGAACACAAACCCTCATGAAGATAACATACTGAATCTGTAAATTTAATCAAAGCTCTACTCCAACTGAAAAAATAGCATCTACTTTCCTCTAAAAGGTAATGTCAAGATGTTGCTCCATGTCTCATCATTCTATTAAGACAGTCCATGTAATTCAATCAATGCTATTTCTTAAGTCTTGTTACATTTGCCCATGTTTTCCTGCTCCTCCTCTCTTCTAAGAATATGCCGTCTAGCCTAATCACAGGAACGGACCCAGGCTGGAGGTGCATGCCTTTGCACATGGCAGCACAAATTAAAATGTCTCCTGCCGCCCGCCTCTCTAATTCCCTGGCACTATGCCCCGGTCTGTCCCACGAATTACAACCAGACCTCTCCATATGGTGCAGCCAGCATGGGGCAGGCCAGCTTATTGACACGAGCTCCTCCCTGAACTCGCTAAGTCAATAAATGTGTAGTTCAGAACACACACATCTAGCCAGCCACAGAGCGCTAACTCCATAACACTAATGGGAGCAATAGCAAAGGGACATGGAGAGTATCAGCAGGATTTTGTCCCATATCTGACGCAGACTTTCAGTCATTACCACAACACATGCATTATACACAGAAAGAATCAAGAGTTTAGCCATTAATCCCCTCAGAGCTGCACTTTGTGATTCTTCGACGGGGGTCTCTGGGTCATTCACAAGTCTAGACTAAAAACAAAATAGAGCCCAGACCATTTCCACCAGGGATTTACTGATTAATCATTTAAAACTGATGATAATTTTGGTCAAACTAGAAGTGTTTCCATGGTAACAAAACCTGTACTCTCAACACAAGAGTATGTCAATAGCAAAGATTAAGCACAAAAGTATAAAATGTCTAAAAATATTGACATTTTGCTGATAATCAGGCTCCAAACTCCATTTTTATGGTATTTTTGGAAATCATTTTTGTCTCAAGTATTTTTAAACTGAGAACATGTTTTACACACATTAAACCTTCAGAACCAGAAATCTGGACAATAAATTTTAGGCTAAAAGGGGAAAGCGAGGTTACGGGCTGAACATTTCAGCTGAAATTGATAATTTGAAGTACTCGACAGTGAAAACCACAACAAAGCCGGGACAAAAAAACCCCCTTTTGGATGCTTAAAAAGATGAAAAACGGATCTGCACTATAAATTTGTAAAAAGAGGGTTTTGGTCGCTATTTCCTCAGCTTTGTTCTCAGTAGGGAGCGCCAATGGGTGACTTTTTTTTTCCCCCAACATTTCTGTTATGTCTGCATTTTAGTTTTGTGGAGATGAAGAAAAGCCCCCAACAGCACATCCACTGTGAAGCATTTGTGACCACAAGTCACAGACATGTTGAAATATTGTTCTTAGCAAAAATCCTGAAATATGCAAATGTGAAAAAACAATGGCTTTAAAAGACAGAGAATACAATTAAGAGGAGTAAGTGTAGTAAAAGACGCCCCAGAGGCCTAAACTGACATCCTCAAAACCAAAACCCAGACAATGATGGTTTTGTTGAATCTTTTATCAGAAGACAAATCTCAAACCGCAACAGAGATGAGACAAATCCTGCGGTTGGAAGACGGAGACGGACTGCCTCCACCTGAAACTCTGAGCCAGACTCTTCCAAACACACATGCTGCTTTGTTAGGATCAGGGATTGGTGTTTATCAGCCGCACTGAGTGTTTTTGATGGTGTTGTTTTCAAATGTCCTGCTGATACTCGATTCCCGCTCACATGTACCCGGGATGCGGATTATTAGTCCAAGGCTCAGGTAACCGATATGTACCTGGGAAAAAAAAAACGTAAACAAGCGTAAAACACCTTATGACACGCATGAGTAAAGGGGACACAGAATCGAATACACTTATGAATAATTTCATGTTAGGGTGAATGACCCTCCGTTGCAACAGGCCGCCTTTTCCCATCCCCGCCCACTGATGAGTAATGCTTTCAAACAAATGACCTATGGGAGGGTTACCATGTGGCCGTTTGTTGTACAAGAAAAGCAGCCCTTTGGCAAAAATAAAACTGACAACAAACAAAGAAGTCTGAGTGAATTAAGTGGCCAGTTCAGACTGAACGCCCTGTGGAAAACCAGAGAACCACAACTCGTATTCAGAAAGTGTAGTGGATCGACTGCTTCAACAGGGGTGTGTGGATGACTTGCAGATTTATAGATTTGTAGGCTGTTGTTATGACTGTGTTGTCTCAAACCAGAAAAATGAACAGTACAACGATTACCAACCGCACCAGGGCATTGTCACAATGTTGTGTTGGTTTTAAAGTATACTTTCTGTGGAAGTGAACATCTCATAGTACAACTACATTATGGATGGATGGATGGATGGATGGATGGGGAGGAAGGGAGGGTAGAAAGAAAGGATGTATGTATGTATGTATGTATGTATGTATGTACGTATGTATGTATGTTTACATAACAAACTGAAACATCACTGGGGCCTTTTCAGAAAGTTTTGTTTGCGAAATGCATTGTGGGAATGGGAATTCCACGCAGCAGCAATTTCGCTGTCTCTTGGTGAATGCTGAACCCAAATGTGGCCTTTACCTCCATCCACCGCCGACACTCATTCTTTAAAACAACCCTGGTGGACTGTATATTTTTACATTGTAGCAATCTGGTTCATTTTCTTGCTGAATCAGTGACAAACCGCTTTCGCTTGTTGTTGCTGCAGCTGCGTGGAATTCCCATTCCCACTTCGCAACAAAATTTCCGAAAAGGCCAGAGTGACGTATTGGTTTGGAATGTACACAAGCGGACTGCTTGTGATGGGGTCATCTTTGAAGGTGTTCACCGTGAAGTGATTTAGGTGTATAAGCACAGAAAGACTAACAGATTAGTGATAATTAGGCTATTACTCTGGTTTTACAAATTTGAAAAAAAAATTGTGATGAAAGTCATACGCTGCTTTAAGCTTTCAGGTGATGAAAGGTGGATTGGTACTGCTTTATATAAGATCCTTGTAATAATCAGTAGTTAAAAGGTAATAAGTCAATAAGTCTTTTTAAGATGCTTACTGACATTTAACTCCCCAGTGTTAATGTTAGTGTAATTACACACACTAGATTAATGCCATGTCCACACTAATATGGATATTTTTCTAAATCTGTGTTTTCTCATCTTTCGTTTTCATTCTGCAAATCATCACTGGACACACTACAGTGAAAAAACAGACAAACACTTTCAGCTGTGGACACCGTGGATAACACTGGACATAGAAGACACAGAGGCTGTAATCAGTCATGAACATGAGCGGCAACAACAAGTAAGATTAATTAATTAATTCAAGTGTTGATCTGGGTTATTGAAGTGTATTATTTACATTTGAAAGGGTTTGCCACAACAGCGATATTGACCTTGATCGACTGCAGGTCATACACTGACTTATACACCTGTATGACCTATGTTTCATGTTTCAGATGCATGTTCATCAAATACAGCAGTAACAGAATAGAACAGAACTCATTTATGTCATTGTACAATGGAATTTGAATGTAACTCTCCATGGTAACGGTGTCAAAAAAAAAGCAAAAACAGATGTAAAAGTAGAAAATATTTGGCATAAATAACAAAAGAATTAAAAAAACAGGTCATTTCTAAATATAACCAGTGTACAAAAGATGCTCAAGTATAGTAATGTGCATAATCTATTGTTTTCTAATCTCCACATTTTTCATACAGATGCAAACCAGAGTTTTAAGTCTGGAAGTTTTACTCTGGGAGGCATTAAAAATAAAAATAAAAAAACAGTTTTGCAAAATATCTGCATTAGTGTGGACAGGGCATAAATCACCATTTATAAGAACTTATAAAACTAACTTACCAACCTCACCTTACACCATCTTTGTTGCTTTACTAAGATTAATACATACTTAATCGTGCATTTAATAACAGATAAGTACGCATAAAAAAGGCATAAAAAGCAGTAACTATTAATCAGTGATTATAATCAATTTAATCACTAATGAGACTTTTTTAACATTGTACAGCTGTCTATAAACATCATTTTTCGTACATTTAGGATGCTAGAGCTTTAACACATACTGTAATAATAACAACACATAATCACTGGGAAATATTCTGAAAATAAAGACCTTTCTTCTGCAGCTCCCTCCTCTCAGTCCAAATCAAAAGTCTGAATATAAATATACAGGAGATGATCTGGCGTTATTTGGCGCCACTTTCCCAAGCTTCCACGTTGAGCCTCAGAGTAAAGCACTAGACTAGTCATGTCCTCTCAGACACTTGAATTACAATATACTTAAAGGTGATGCAAAAAACTAAGGAGTACTGCAGCTTTCATAGCATCAGGGAGGATGATGAGGACTTAAGAGGGCCGTATTATCATTTACTGCTTAACACAAGGACCTTAACAGAAAACATAAGCAGTTTATTTTCTAACTTTTGCTTTTTCTTTCTTACTCACTTTCTTTCATTTTTCTGCATATGTCAAAGTTTAAAAAATCCCCTCATTGTCTTCTGTTTTTCCTCTATTTCTCTCTTACTATTCCATTAATTCTACGTTCAAAGCAGTTCCCTCAGTGTCTGAAATGTGCTACACAAATAAATCCGCCTGACTCTTTTCTCTCTCTGTTGTTGTTCCACTTTGTCGAAGCCTTCTTCTTCTCCTCCTTTTTTCTCTTCTCTTTCTCTCTCTTTGTCCTCTTGCGTTTCTACCATAAAAACTTCAGTGTTTACATCCTGTGTGCCTTTCAGGAGGACCTTGTTTATTCTCCAGAGTGCCGGTGTGTGACTCTCTTACTATCATTCTAGAGGAAATACCATGAGTCGCGTGCCAGTCGCAGCTAACCACAAACCCAGGCTGGGTGGAGAGGGGCATTTTTCATATAAATCACGGAATATGGCTGTGGGCAAGCTATTGCCAGGCTGAGTGAACATCCATAAATAGCCTCCCATTGCATGTAGTAACAGCTTTGAGCTACACAAAGGCAGACTGTAGTAACCATCGCCTGTGGTGCGGCTGCAAAAAAAGGGCCCTTATTGTTTCTGAGCCTTGTCGAGTTAGTCATAAGATATTACCAGGCTGTCAAGATCAGCATCAGAGGGAATCTTTTGACTCTATTTAAAACCCTTGACATTACCTGACTTTTCATTTTAGTCATCTACTCCCAGAGTCAGAGAGCAGAAAACCCTGTTAATGAAGTCCGCTGGAGATGTGAAGGGCTGGCGACACTTTGGTCTCAGACAAAACACTTACTGTCTAGCGCCGTTTCCCTGGAACGGCTTGCATCACATGACATAAATGGAACTCCGTCGGACATACTGCTGTGATGATAGATAGTAAAATAATGTCAGAGGTGGTTAAGTAGGGCTCCTCGGGCGAGAAAGTGTGACAGTACAAAGGCTGCATAAGGAGCAGAGACTGATGTGGAATGTAACTAACCTGGAAGCTAAAGTCATATGGGGCTAATCGGTTCCAGCGATGCATAAATTACAAAGGAGGGAATGGTGGTGGTCAGTGGCACGGTCAAAAACAGTAAAGATAAAAAGAAAGAGAGGGAGAGAAAAATCACATCAGTGTGTGTGTGTGTGTGTGTGTGTGTGTGTGTGGCTTCTGGGTACCTTATTGGTGCTGCTGGAGAGGTCAAGTCAGGACACAAATCACCACCGGCCTGGACTTTCTCTTCTCAACTTCCAGTTCAGCTCAATCTGTTTCTCTTTTTCTTTTCCAGTCCATCGGAAGTCTTTCTACCTTCGTCTCTCCTCTCGCCGCTGAAGTGGTTTGTTTCTAAATAACATCTGTGGAGTATCTTTAGTACAAGATGATGTGACGGGGTGCAATGAAGCCCAACTGGTGGCATGAACAAAGGCAGGTTTATGTTAAGATGTAAGTGGAAGGCCAAGTCTGAGGACGCTGAGAAGTACAACCGAGGACGTTTGGCATCTATAAGGCCATTTAGGAAAAACAAAGGGGTATTTGTCCCAACTGAATGAGTGGATTAGTCTAAAGCATCTGACGCTATAGGACATTCAGTTTTACTGGGATTTATGTAAGAGTAGCACTTTTTCACATAAATTAGTTTTATTTTAATGCTCTGATACTGTTTTCTATCTTCCCCTCACAGTGTTGGAGAAAGTACTTTAAACATATAAGTAAGTAAACTTTATTTCTGTAGCACATTCACAGATAAAATCACAAAGTGCTTTACAATAAAATACAGACAAAAATAGGACAATTAAAATGACACAACATTAAAATACATAACATTTAAAACAGCAGAAAAACACACCATTAAAATAACATACACTAGCCACAGAGTCAACTAAAGGTTTGTCTAAATAACACTGTAACAAGTTGAACTACAACTAAACTACTATCAGGGAGGACAAGACAGCTGAAGACCTGCCCCTTCAGAGCTGGGGCCCTGCCACTTC
Organism: Apogon talboti; assembly: GCA_037367365.1. Classification (NCBI taxonomy): domain Eukaryota; kingdom Metazoa; phylum Chordata; class Actinopteri; order Kurtiformes; family Apogonidae; genus Apogon; species Apogon talboti. The sequence continues at coordinate 5,912 of JAPQRQ010043859.1, read as the reverse complement.
AGAGCCGGGCCCCCGCCCCTTCAGAGCTGGGGCCCCGCCCCTTCAGAGCCAACGTCCAACCCCTTCCCATTGTGCCCCATCTGATGTCACTTTGGAAAAACTTTATTACAGTCAATGGTGAGAGATAAGGGTTTTTTTTAAAACTCATTTGAATTATGCATCACTCACATACAGTATATTATGTTTGTCAGTTTAAAAGATAATTTTACAAGAAAGTCATTATTTGATGTGTTTGTGTCAGACTGAAAATACCTAAATATGTAAATAGACTTCACCTGAAAGTTGCCAAAATGACATCATTATAACTGTCTCTCAGACAGATGTTATCATGGATGTAGAGAACACTTATTAGTTTAGAAATGGCATTAACTAATGTTAACAACAGCTAAATGTAAAGAAAGGATTAGCATGAATAGCCGGTTAGTGAATTAGTCATAATGGTCCTTTGTATTTGGGGTGGGAGGAGACTTATGTTTGAACTCCAGAGATGTGAAACTAATGTTTATGTTGCTGTTAAAAGGGTTTTATAAAATCAAATTGTATACTTGTGTACACACTTGTTGCACATTTTACATCTTAATAATGGTATCACCACTCATTGACCTAAATTTGCATAAATGTTCAACTAAAGAAAGTAATTAAAATAAAAAATTAACCAACTCAACACAAAAACATACAATGTCTAATGCACTGAAGCTTGTGGAGGTTTATTTATTTGACTACAGTTAAAACAGCAGAAAGACAGCGGGCCTGTTGTCTAACTCATCTTTGTCACATTTGACTTATATTAGCAACCAAGTCAGTCTGTAATTATTATCTTTTTAAACAGCATGAAGAGCTTGAACACTGGACTAAAAACAGGTCTGTCTTTTTACTTTTCAGAACAGAATCTAGTTTATAGTTTATATTCCAACAGGCAGTTAACACCATAAAAAAAAAAAATAGAACTACTGAAGCATGAATATAGCTGAGCTACCAACAAGCAAAATACAGTTAACCACCGCTTTAATTACATGTCACTTCTCCCTAATAGTGGACTTCAGGTTAATGAAGATAAGGCTAACCACAGTTTAGAGAACATTAGTGTTGATCTTTCAGGGTGAATTACCATCGTGCTCGGCTGAGTCTGGTGACCACCCCTGGGCTCTGACATCCACCTCGGCCCTTCACTAGTTACGGGCCCCATTGCGCTGGTGTCTTTTGGGCTGAAAGTCTCTCTGAGACTTATTTGTGTCACCTACAGAACCCTGGAGGCACACACCCAATACACAACGCGCACACACACACACACACACACACATACAAGCATGCATGTTCGGGCCTGCATGATCGCCGTCAAAGATAAGTGTGATGAAGTTCTGTAGATACTGTAAATCTCATAATGAGTCTCTGTTCTCTTATTTACATTTTAGATGTTAAAGTTAGAAACCTTGGATACATGCCTTGTGCACATAAATCCTTAAGAATGCAACCCAGTTAGTGTTCAGTAAGACTGGCTGAGGATTGTTTGTACATTAGACGTGTACATTATGGGTTTAAAATGCACATAATTATAGGTATTTTACTGCACAAAATGCATTTTCTGTGTGAGACTTGTTAAGTGTTTGTCTTTTATTTAGGAATGTCATTGAAAAAGAGCAAACAAGCCAGCCGTCAGCGCTGAATGGACAAGTACCAGGAAATGGTTAAGATGACATTACAGATTTAACCATTGGTCACAATATTCTGGTATGTAGTGTTGTGTTTGCAAATATTGACTCCTGGTGAGGGAATGACAACAATTCCAATGTAAGGAGAGCCTGTGCTTTATAAAGGCTTCGCTCTCCCCCTCAAATAAAAAAAAAAAGGCTGCACCTTTTGTTTTCATTGTCTTCGGTTCAAAAGGAGGCGCGAGGAATTCTAAGTCGATAAATGTAGGGAAATGTAAAAGCAAAAACGCGGCAAAGATTGTGAACTCCGTGACACAGTACTACTACGTCCTCACACTGCATCTGTGTCCTGACATGGCCCCAACTGTCTAACCGCATTTTGCCTCCTCGCACCCAGGGGAACATAAGGATCGCATATGCCTTTGGCAGGACTCCACACCCACATTCCTCAGCTATGTGCTCACAAGCGTCCTCTCTACCCCCCCCTCCCTCCCACTTAGCTCTGACACCAAAACCTTGGCACACATTTCTGTGCACAGTAAAGAAATGCAAACACTCCATTTTTTTTCCCCTGGACACAGAGGAGGTGGAACATAGAGTGTGCCGTTTCTTCAACAAGCTTTCCTCAAAAACCTTAACTTTTTCACACAGAAGCTTCTGGAATGAGATTAATTTCAGCTATGCAGTTTTAGTATTCCTATCACATAGATCTTCCTAGTGTCAGCTGGAGGACAGAAAATACTTCTGTGAAAGGCCGTCGACTTGTATTGTAGGAGCAACAAGTCCCGCCTGCATTTTCTTTAGAACCTGTCTTAGCTGGAGCCTTTTATGAGGCTGGTCCCCAGTGGCTCCTCTAGTTAAAAGGTTATCTTTTACTTACAAGTCAAAGTCAAAGACACTGGGGCCAGCGAGACTGTGCAGTTTGCAGCCTGGGGTGACTGGGTTCAATGGTAGGGGGTGCACGGTGCGGAATGTGGCTGTAAGGAAAAGCCAGGAAGAATCATTATAGAGAAGAAACGAGACGCCAGAACTGTGAGCAGAGCACACAAGTGGAGAATTTGGAGTCTTTTCTTAAAACAAGCCTGTGCATATGGCTTAGATCTCTTGTTCTGGGATGCTTTATCCTCCTGTGAAAATGTGTTCTTTCCAGTTGTTAAGTGGGGAGACTGTAAAGATGGGGCTGTACTTGCTCATAATGGTTGGTGCCAAAAAAGAGGTGGCTGGTATGTTTATTCAATCATACAAACATACCCAACTTTATGTGAAATCACACTACATTTAACCATTAACCCATAAACACCCAGTGCTACTTTTGTGGCAGTTCCAAAATGAATTTTTCCCTCTATTTAACCTTTCTTAAGGGATTTATCACCATTTGTTATAATATTATCCTTTGAATTTTTACATTTTTTGCTGTAAATCATGTATTTTCCTATGTTTAATTGAAATGCTTACGAAAACTCAGTAAATTCAAAGATTATTATATTAAAACAGAGAAAACTGAAGAAAAAGTGACTTTCTCAGCAAATCTACCATCAACTGAGCCAAGTGTCTCTATCCATACACTGCGGAATCAATGTTGTAGAAGATGACGGTGTTTCCATGGTAACTACGGAGCCTCTGAACGTTCAAATGGGTCATATCTGATGACCATGAAAAGATCACAAACTGCATTTTACACTAATTATTTACATGTATTGATAGGATTAGTGGATCAACAGGTATTAAACAGTTTAGATCAGTAAATGCTTTTGGTCGCTGGTTGCTCTTTGGGTCTTTATGGGTTAATCCTCTGCATCTTTACACTCCAGTTTTTATACAGGAGCTCTATTTGAGGCGTTTTGACCTGGAAATGTCACTACGGCTCCGCTCACGCTGCAGTCTTAGTGTTCAGTTCAGATTAGTTACGCAGATTTGAGTTTTTTGTTTGTTCACGTAATTTTTTAAATGTAATAGGCAGTCCTCAAATGACCCACGTGAACAATAACAAAGACGTCAGGCCATTGTACAGAGGTAAACATGAGGACCTCCGGAGTCAGTGTTTACGGATTCATTTAGAAGTTGGTGTGCGGTGGGAACCAGCAGATTGGTGAACAGATGAGGATAAAGGAGGAGAGACGACTTTTTTCACAGTTTCGATCTAGGTATTAAAGTTGCATGAAATCTGATATGACTGTTCAGACACGGGATGTATAAATCAGATCTGTGTGTGGTTTAGCTTCAAATCAGATTAGGTTACTTTTGCCTGCAGTGTGAATGTAGCCTATGTGCATTATTAGGGTTAACCCTCAAAAACCTAAAGAGATGCCGGCGACCAAAAGCATCAGCTGATTTAAAATGATGAATAACTTTTCAAACGCAAATCCTAGCAATACTTTTAAATCACCGTGGTAAAAATGCAGTTTCTTGGCTTTTCATGGTCATCAGATATGACCCGTTTGGACGTTCAACTCCGTAGTGAACGCGGAAACACCGTAATTTTCTGCAACATTAATTCACAAGTAAAAGCCATTTAGTTTGACAAATAACAGTGTTCGCAGGCACTTGTTTTTGTGTTCAGTTAATGATAAATTTGCAGAAAAAAGGTCACTTTTTCTTTAGTGTCCTCTGTTCTGATGTAATAACTTTGAATTTACTCTGAGCTTTTATGAAAATCTACATGATCAGTAAATACATTTAAAAAAAAATACACATGGAAGTCAATGCAAAAATAGTCCTAGGTCTGTAAGGGTTAAGAAATCAGTGATCAGAATATTGTACAATGTGGTGAGAAAATAAACAGACAGATCTTTAACACAGAAGTACATTTATTCAGGTCTTAATACATTAATATTGAACAAGTTACATAATCTTATTGATTGCAAATCACACAACACAATTCCAATTTATTCCTGTATATAAGTTAAATGTAACAGATTCTTGTTTTAAAATAGGCAATGGGAACTCTTCCTCTTGTTACGAGGAGCACTTTGTTATAAAATGTAAGTAAAAGTGCAACATCTTTCTACTCAGAAAAAAATTACAAAAATTGGTCCAGAATCCGAGTTCTGAGCAGGATTTCTCCGACAGACTAAATATCGTGTTTATCATTTTAAAAATGCAATATATCTTTACAATTTTTTTTTTCAGTAATTTGCTTTTTGATGCTATTTTCTAAAAACTGTAGCTAAATACAAGAAATACAACATTGTCAGTTTACAAAAGCTTTAGCATATCAATCACTGCATCATCTATTTTCTAAATAAACTTCATTTTTTTCCCATATAACTATCTGGAACGTAGAGTTCTGACAACAACGACACCATAATATCTCACAGCGCTATGTTACAATAAAATATCTCTGTCGTAAGGTCAAAGAAAAAAAGAAATATAACAATTGCAACATAAAATTAAGAAATACAATGCATAGATTCAATCATTTAAAATGTAGAGATATAATTTACTTAGTACAGCTCTCTTACTTTTAGAGTGAACCCTGTGACACTGACTACATGGATTCATTACAGTTTATCCTGACTTGAGTGACCGGCACAAATATATATAATTCTGAACATATCACATGATAAAATGCTTAATATATCACTTTGACGTTAAAAGGCAAATTTGGCTATAGTACACTGTAGCATGTTTGGGTGAGAAAATGGCAACACCTGGCACCAAAGACGAACAGCAGCTTTCTTTAATGGCTTCCACGCAGAGCCTCTTGAAATGTTAAGAATTTCATTTAAGTCTTCTTAAACCTACACGGCCTACCGGGCTTTCCCCAGATCTGTGTCAGTGGTGTCAGATCATGTGTAGTCAGGAGAATGCACGTTTTGACACAACCCCCCACCCCACCCTCCATCATCGCTGCAGAACGAAGTGGGAAATAAAAAAAAAAAAAACCTGCAAAGCCACTGACAACCGGACACTGACACTGACACACGTGGCCTCAGGGTGAATCACACGATGCGTTAAATAGGTAGTTTTCAGTTTTAGTTTGTCATTTACAAGCCACTTGCTCTCTCTCTGCTACCCTTCGTTATGAGAAGCGGTCGTGTTTTACAGACAAAAATCGATGAAATATTTTTTTAAAAAATTTTGTACGCAGTTCGTGACTCTGCATAGTCAGTCACCGACAAGCTGAAAAGCTGATAGTTAGTACAGCAGTAAGAAGGGAAAGCAAGTCAGTAAAATGCAAATATACAGGCGAGATACAATACTTAACACTTAGTGGTGCTTTTCAGGGACGACATTAAAAAGTAATTAAGACAGGACATTATA